>CATKHJ011020160.1:0-25494 GCA_949750685.1 Vernicia montana
ATTTTCTCATACATATATATATATATATATATATATATATATATATATATATATATATATATATATATATATATATATATATTCATTTATATTTTTTTACATATCTATACAATATAATTTATATGTCACATAAAAAATAAATTATAAATTTTTAAAAAATAAAAAATAAATATATATAATATTTAAAAAATATATATAATATATATAATTGGGGCGAGTTATACATTACTCGAACCCGAATCAGGTATAAATCAAAAAACCCGACTCGACTCATTTATTAAATGGGGCGGGTAATAGGGTCGAGTTAGGTCGGGGTGGGTATCCGGCGGGGCGGATAAAATTGCCATCCCTATTTGGGACGGCCTTCTGGGGAATGCCCAATCGGCAGCCAGGCTTCGCACTAGTGCCGGCAGTGTCGTTCAATGATCATCGAAGGTGGGTGAATCAGGGGCACAACCCCACTTTCTCTCTCCTCTCTCAAATTTCCTGATCTGGTCGCCATTTGAATAGGAGCTAGATCAAGTATTATGATTAGGGCTAGATCTTTGTTGTTTGGCCTAGATGTATTGAACATGTAAAGATAAAAATATAGTCAGGAGGGCCAGGCCTTGTGCCTGACAAAAGGCCTCCAACGCTCAAGTCTATAAAGAGCTTTGTCGATGGTTGTCGGAGCACGAGATTTCTCTTATCAAGTAAAATAGTTTAAGAGTTTTTTAGTGAGATAAAAGAAATGAGAGAGTGTAGAGTTCAAACTACCTGAATCAAGTGTTGGTTCTTTCCTTTTGTATGCTTTTGTATATTAAGGACATGTGGTATTAGTCCTTAAGGAGAAAGAATGTATCCTGACATACCATGCTCTTGATTGGTGAAGTTGGTACACAGAAAGTGGGGAGCATGATATGTAGGCATGTCCTTATCATGTAGCAGGTGGTTGGTAATATCAGGAGGACAGAGCTCGCCGCCTGACGGAGCTCCTTTATTTGATATAAACAGGTTGACGTTGTACTTCTTGACATTAGCTACAGTTAAGTAGCTTGCTAGGCAAACTATTTATTGCAAAGGGAAAATGGCGAAGACCTCTAGTTTCGCTTTACCTCTCTTGAATGCTGAAGTTCTTTCTCTTATGTTTGCCCTTGTTGGGCCTTTGCTTCGACCTTAGTTCTTATGGAGTTATTGAGTATATTGGTTCAATTGGGCTTTGACTATGTGTCCATTATTTTATTGGGCTATTTTTGTCCCCTATCAATAACTATTATTATTGAATAGAATTCTCGTCGTTTAACATCAATCAATTACAAAATTCCTCTCATGTCGTCTGCTCAACACATGTCGTTTTTATGGGCGGGCAGAACACGTCTTCCTCGACGGAGAATGACGAAATTTCTTGTGCTAGATTATCCGTATTCTGCTTCGCCAAGTGATACCTTGTGCAAATCAAAATTAAAATTTAAAATTTTAACACCAGGCAACAAAACGACAGAATGCCTTATCTCCGGTCAATTATTTAGCGCCAAGTTTAAGGAATATAAACGACCTGCCGTCTATGACTTTACTTCTGTTTTAGCCAATCGGATTTAGAAAAAAAGAAAAAATCTAAAACCATAAACCCTCTTCTCTGGAGGGGTGAGTATCAGGTAAAAACAATTCCACCAATTTCAGATATAAATCTCATATGAAGTAGCAGATCCGTCCTCTCACCACGCTTTCGCGAAGCTTAAATCAGCGCTAGAAATGAGGATCAGAGACGCTTGGCTATTCTTGTCGATCTTACTATATTCAGTCTCAGTTGTTTCCGCTTATTCGATCCACGGTTGTGGCGGATTCGTCGAGGTGATTATTAAAACCTTCGTTTTTGCCTGTTTGGTTTCCTAGAAATTATAAGAAATCAGAATCCTTACACATAATATACTATTAACTTAGCTCAATTGAAGTAAGTTTAATGTTTCAAAGGCCCAGTTAAACAAAGTACTGCGGATCTGAATTGGCGGGTCGCATATGCAATGCGTTAATTTCTTTAACCTTTCTTTTCATTCTCTCTTTACGCTGAGCTCGAATTGCACATTTGTAGGCCAGCTCGTCCTTGGTTAAGTCGAGAAAGCCAACTGATTCAAAATTGGATTATTCTCACATCACGGTACGAGTTCATATCATGATTTCTATACATCATGCAACTATTTATTCACTATTAGTTCTTTGGCATCTCTTGAAAGTTGAAACTTACTCGCTCACTCAACATCAGATTGAGCTTCGCACTGTAGATGGATTGGTGAAGGACAGAACTCAGTGTGCTCCAAATGGTTACTACTTCATTCCAGTATATGACAAGGTAGATTGTATAACACTAACTTTGGATGTCATATGTGTGAATTGTTCTCTTTATGGGACATTTATTTTATGTTGTTTCATTTATTACATGAGTGACAATCATTGTTTGGTTGATCTATGTTTTTTTGCATTCTGGATTGACTATTTGAGATTGGGTCGTGGTACTGTTCCATTTTTGCTTTCTTGTAGTTTCATAATATGGGAGTGGTGATCAGTTGGTTTATTTGGTCGAGTAATCTGAAATAGTTTATTCCAGAAGATCTAAAATGCCATGTTCATTGTTTATTAAGGGGAAGAATTGTTGACATTTTTGGATGGCTAGTACTGGAAGGTTGAAAATGAGGGCAGCCCTAGGATGACATTGAGGATGTAGCCTAAACTGAAGATGTAGCTCTAATCTGAGTGAAATGGAGGAAACAAATATATACCCAATCTCAACTACTTTGTTATCAAGGTTCATTTGAGTTGTGTTCTTAACGTTTGATGGTGACATTTACGTGCATGATTTTCTATTTCCTGAGTCACAACGTATTTTTTTGAATGGTTGATATTGGAATTTGACTTAGGTGAGAGCTAGTATACATAATGGTTATTTGTCCAATGCTGTTCCAGCGACAAGATATGCTATTGTAGTTCATGAAACTTGAAATTTTGTGTAAGAATTAGGTTGAACTGTTGCTGGACCCAGAGTAATAGAGATTCTGTTTTCAAGGTATGAATGATATGTCCAATGTATGATCATGGATATGAGAATAGTATGCTTTGTTGGTTATTACATGGTACATGCTAATACCTCATCACTTTGTTTCGCAAAATTTGGTATACAGCATATGCCATTTATAAGACCAAACTGGAACCCAATTCAATACCTTTACTGTGTTCAGCTTTCATGCTTAGCTACAGGGCTAGTACTTTGCTGGATGTTGTGTTGTTTTTTCAATCTGATTGTGCTTTCTGCAATTCTACAATGCATGGTGTTTTGTTGTTTTTAGTAATCAATTCCTCGGCAAAATCATCACATTCTTCCATGTCCTGGTCTTAGACTCCCTCAAAATTACTCTTTAGTTCTTCTGATCTTTATTATATCATTATCTTTTCTAATTTATAGGGTTCATTTGTAATTAAAATCAATGGGCCAGAAGGATGGTCATGGGACCCAGAAAATGTTCCTGTTGTTGTTGATGATACTGGCTGCAATAATAATGAAGATATTAACTTCCGATTCACAGGGTTAGTTTTGATGATTTATGTCATTACTTATGTTTGGATAATTCAAATATAGTTTTATGTGCAAACTAAGTTCTCCTGTAATAGGATAATTTAGTTTCCATATGTTTGTACATTAGGTTCACTTTATCCGGTAGAGTTGTGGGAGCAGTTGGTGGAGAGAGCTGTTCAGTTAAAAATGGGGGTCCTTCAAATGTAAATGTTGAACTGCTGTCTCCCAATGATGATCTCATTTCTTCTGTTGTGACGTCACCTACGGGAAGTTACTTGTTCAACAATATTATTCCAGGTAACATCACTGTATATATATGAACTGTTTGTGTGTATATAGCGCTAGACATAGTTCATAGGCTTTGCATTAGTTATTTTTGAATTGTACTTTAATCATGAAATTGCATTTCAGTTTCTGTCATTTCTTTACTGTGATTTGCTTTCAAGATAATCAATAGAGATTTTCCCTATTTCTCTCTCTTTTTCTTTTTGATCATATAGAAATACTATCTTTAGAATATCTTTGTATTTGTGCAGGAAAATACAAAGTTCGTGCATCACATCCTGATCTAAAAGTTGAAGTTAAAGGTTCCACAGAGGTTGTACGCCTTTTCTTTCTATTATGTATTCCTTTTATGCTCTTTATTTGCCCTCCTGCTTACTTTCCCTATATACATTGTTAACACTTTTGCCCCCTAATAATGCACTTGTTTCAGGTGGAATTGGGGTTTGAAAATGGCATAATTGATGACGTTTTCTTTGTCCCTGGTTATGATCTCCGTGGATATGTTGTTGCTCAGGTAAAGCTCACTGTGAAGACAACAATTGATTTAGACTGCTGCAAGCTTCTAACTTTTATTCTATTGTCTCTTTGAGTGAAGTCTATATTTCAGATATATTATTCTGTTACGAAGTTCATCTGTTAATACATTATCTTAAAAAGATATATAGAGTCCTTCCCCCTTCCCCTTTTTCTAATTGTTTTTTGGTTTTGAAAAAAATGAAAAAAAAAAAAAAAAAAAAATTCCCCTTTAACTTTTTCATTTAAGCAAGCACATAAAGTGGATTTTTCCCTTGGTTTGGGGCTACAGTTACTATATCGAATCCATCATTTCACTTCAGGAATAAGAGACAATGAATATTTAAGAGGGTGCATTTTATCAGGCTAAATCTTAGGAGTAGACATGTATATTTCCAGTTTATCCTCGCCATTGGACTTCTGTTATTGTGTAAATCTCTTGTTGTATGTTTCAAGTTTTCTTTGATATATGAAGTTTGCTTAACTGTATGGCAGGGAAATCCAATATTGGGAGTGCACATTTATCTATATTCAGATGATGTTGTAGAGCTAGATTGTCCCCAAGGTTCTGGTGATGCCATGGGACAAAGAAAACCTCTTTGTCATGCTGTATCTGATGCTGATGGGGTATTCACATTTAAATCAATATCTTGTGGTAATTCTCTTTTCGATATGTGTTGGTTCTATGGACTTTTTGTATCACAGATGGGTGTGTTTGTACACACATCTGGTCAGCTGTCAGCATCATGATTAATTTCTTGCTTTATTGTTTGAAATCTTTTGCAGGGAATTATGAGCTCATTCCATTTTACAAGGGTGAGAATACTGTATTTGATGTTTCGCCTCCTGTTGTGTCAGTTTCTGTTGAGCATCAGCATCTAACAGTTCCCCAAAAATTTCAGGTAATTTATATAGTCGCCCACACGGTCAGAAAATGGACACTTTCTCCTCTTTTTATAATTTTCCAGCATTATCTTTCCCATGAAACTAAAGATAGGAATGCTACATTTCCTTTTTCTTTTCAGCGAAGCTAATTTTCTATCTTTTTCATCACTTATACTCATAATATCAGATTTATTCGGTGATGACATCTTTTGCTCTTGTTGATTTGTATAGGTTACTGGATTTTCTGTTGGAGGGCGAGTGGTTGATGGGAATGACATGGGAGTGGAGGGCGTTACAATCATGGTTGATGGTCATGAAAGGTCTACAACTGATAAAGAAGGTTACTACAAACTTGACCAGGTATTATCACGTATGCAATCTGAACTTTTAGTTGCAAGTGGTTATTATCATGATCACTTCAGCTCTTTTAAATCTGTATTCGTTCATTTAATGGACGTTCAATTTAATTTTTGCTTCTTTCTTTTTCTACGTGCTCATCAGAAGCGTTTCATCCTGCTATAGTATCAAGTTTCTTGTCCTGTACCATATATTCTTATCTGATGTAATAACTTCAACAGAAACTTCACTTTTCTTGGAATCGCCTTTAATGAGATTCTGGTCATTTGTATAAATCCTAGCCACTTCACATGCTTAGAATTTCATCAGGTTGCTTTTTCTTCAAGGGGATCAAACTGAACTGAACTCTTGTGTAGAGCTTTGAGAATTCCATGCCAAGCTACTACATGTAGCTTTTGACCATGCACTTGATTTTCTTTCATATAAGCTACTAAAGTGTTGCTTTTTTGGTTTTCAGGTTACATCAAATCATTATACAATAGAGGCTAGGAAGGAGCATTACAAGTTCAACAGCTTGAAGGAGTATATGGTAAAAAATATAAAAGAAATTTACATTTTTGTACCTTGAGTCTTGAAACCTTCTAAGGTTACTCTTCTTTTCGATGATTAGAGAGGGGAACATCTGTTAATGTATGATTTATTGTTCTATTGATTTTGCATTATATTACGAGATAACCTTCACTTCTTAACTTGTTTGTTTGGTCAGGTTTTGCCAAATATGGCTTCAGTGGCAGATATTAAGGCAATCTCCTATGATGTTTGTGGCGTGGTTAGGATGGTTAATACTGGTTACAAGGCAAAGGTAATTTTTTAAATTGAAATATGCAGGAAAAGGAATATTTGCAATCTGCAATTTCCTTTCTTTTGATGCTATAAGCTTTCATATCTATTGGTTATAATATTTGGTGTGCACGACTTCTAGGTAACTTTGACTCATGGACCGGAGAATGTCAAACCTCAAGTTAGACAGACAGATGGAAGTGGAAATTTCTGCTTTAAGGTTTGTGGGTCTACAGTATGAGAGGATGCGCTTTTAGTTACTGATAGTACAGGCACTCTCACACAAAGGCACTTTTAGTTATTATACTATAAAGTATAATAGTGAAATACCTTGCCCTTAAATAAGTGAATTGTTTACTGGCTTCTGAATTTGGAATTCAAATTCTACTTGGCACCTTGAAACCAATGCAAGCCTCTTGCTTTTTGTGTGTTCAAACATGCAGGCCTTTGTAATCTTTCTAATTTATCCTTGTCTATTATTATTTCTATTTATGCCCTTCACACTTGGAATTTTCTGAAGTATGCACTTTCTAAAAAGTCTCAGAACTCTTCTGTTTCCCAATTTGTTGACATTTGACTATTTCAAGATCGACTGGATTACTTTATGAACAGCTGGGACTTGGGGTGTGCACCTAGTGCTGTTAAGCTGAGATATACAATTATCTATGTTGTGATCTATGAGATGCTAATTGCAGAGCTTTGAACTCATGAATCTACAACAATTATATTACTCATGAAGTATTATGTGATATTATATTACTGTGAAATAATTTGAAATATATGCAATGCTAGTGTTGTTATTTTATTGATATGCATAGGTCACAACAAGTTTATTGTGATCAATCAAGTGGGACAAAGCCATAAACTTGACTATCACATGGGACACAGAGCCACAAAGCCATAAACTTGACTGTCATTCTGAAGAAGAATTATTAGTAACTATAAAATGTTTAGCCATGCTTAATTTGGATTTTTAATTTGCATTAGTCATTTACATGTTGATGTCATAATGCTTTCATTTCTGAAATCTCATCTCTCTTCCTCATCACTGTTGTCAGGTCCCACCTGGTGAATATCGCTTATCTGCTTTTGCTGCTACTCCTGAGAGTTCTCCTGGACTTCTGTTTTTACCACCTTATATTGATGTTGTGGTTAAAAGTCCATTATTGAATGTAGAATTTTCTCAGGTAACCTATCATTTTTTATGAACTAGAATTTAACTCTTCTTATTTCTATCTTTTTCCTTTTATAGCAATAATACAGTAGGTTAATAAAGTTGTGGACTATTGGAATTTTCCTTGCTATCTCTTGTCTTGCTCTGCTCAGCAGCTCAAATTATATGAAGGGTCTAATTTCTCAGAGCCCTATGGTTCTGTGGGAGTATGAAGTTGTTAGATTGGTTACACATGGAACAATTACGTTGTAATGCCGTTACATATATTGGGATGAAAACCAAATTCTTTTTGTTAATTACAGACAAATTCCTATTTTTAATTCTGCTTGGGGAACTAACTTGATATAATGCTCCAAAATATTCATTTCTTTTTTCTTTTCTTCACTAAAATTGGTAAGGGTACTTGACTCGATGAATCTTATATTTTAATGCTTGTTGTGCATTTTTTCTTGGTCAAAATACTGCTTATCGATGTTCTTTCTTGTGATGAAGGCCCTAGTCAATGTGCTTGGCTCTGTAACTTGCAAGGAGAAATGCGGTCCATCTGTTTCTGTTACCTTGGTGAGATTAGCTGGCAAGCATAATGAAGAAAGGAAGTCTATTAGTTTGACAGATGAGGGAGATGAATTTCTCTTTCCAAGGGTCTTACCTGGAAAATACAGGCTTGAGGTGCAGTGCTTATATGATGTTAATGATATTTTATTTTGGCAGATAGTATTTTGTGTGTAATGAATGACATTCTTGATAGTTTCTGAATACTGTTGATTCTATGTGCATAATGTATTTTTTTAGGTCAAACATAGTTTCCTTGGAGCTTTGCCCAGTGAAGATGATTGGTGCTGGAAGCAGAGTTCCATTGATGTAGATGTTGGTGCTGAGGATGCTAAAGGAATTGTATTCGTTCAAACAGGTTACTGGATTAATGTTTTCTCTACCCATGATGTAGATGCTTACTTGATACAGCCAGATAGTTCAATTATCAATTTGAAGATTAAGGTAAATTTGTCCTTATAACTCTTGCACTGAAATTCTTACAACTATGTGAGGACATCAAACTTGCTTTCATATGTATTTAATGGCACTGTTGTATGAATTACAGAAAGGTTCACAGCGCATATGTGTAGAATCTCCAGGAGTGCATGGGCTCCATTTTATTAACTCATGCATCTTCTTTGGAAGCTCACCAATGAAGATTGATACATCAAACCCCTCGGTAATTATGTTATGGAGTATACCCTTTATTTTTTTTTTCTTTTTACAGTTTTGGGCATCTTGAATTTTTTATTGCTTAAAAGAAGTAAAAAAGATTGTTTCCTGTTTATTTATCTTATTTTCCATTTCATGCTGTAGCCTATCTATCTGAGAGGAGAGAAGTATCTTCTCAAAGGACAAATCAAGGTTGGGTTAAGCTCAGCTGGTGGTGCGTTTGAGTTGCCTAATAATATTGTTGTGGATATTATAAATGGTGAGGGCAGTGTTATTGATGGTACAATTGCCAACCTTGCATCTAGTGGAAGTGATCAAACAAGCACTGCTTTGTATGAGTACTCTGTGTGGGCTAATCTTGGAGAGAAACTTACCTTTGTTCCTCGAGACTCTAGGTATACATATTTTGGATGGTTGTTTTTCTTTTTGCTAGTGTCACTCCATACCTCTAATTTTATGGAGGAATAGCAGAGTTATGTAATAGTACTGAATTGAAACTGCGTTTTTTGATCTGTTCAGCTTTATTTGACAATTTAGCTTCAGATGCTTGATAGAGCTATAGTGCAGCAATTGAATTTTGCAACTGGTCTTCACGCTATATTTTGAATCGAGAAATTATATTTCCCTTATTGGGATTAATTATCCAGAAATATAGCTAATTATAACATCATATGAATCAGTTACCATGAATTAGTTGGTTGAGAAATAAAAGTTCAGGCAAATAACAATGCTCTAGAGTGACTCTAGTTGCAGGAGGCAGAATTGCAGTTGTTTAATGTTCTTTTTCATGTTTCTTCTTCAATTGATGTGTAATTTGTTTTAATTTCTTCTTGAGTTGTTATGAAAGTTTCATTCTATTTCCTTTATTGTCTTTATCTAAGCTGTCCCCATTTATTTAATCAACTTGAGCTTTGACATCTTTCAGGGTTAATGGAGAGAAGAAGATCTTGTTTTACCCCAAAGAACGTAGTGTAAGAATAATAAAGTACTTCACCTTTTAAAGGTTTTCTGGGATTTTCTGTGGAGCTTAATACTAAAATTTTTTGTTTTCATTAGGTCTTGGTAACAAATGATGGTTGTCAAGCTTCAATTCCTCTGTTTTCTGGTCGTCCTGGTTTGTATATAGAGGGATCGGTTTCTCCCCCTCTATCTGGCGTTTATATTAAGATAACTGCTACGGAAGATAGCCATATTACACTACTGAAGAAAGATGAAATAGCACTTGAAACTACCACAGGGACAGATGGTTCTTTCATTGGAGGGCCTTTATATGATGATATAAGATACATTGTTGAGGCTTCGAAGGTTTGGGATGTGTATTGTTGAATTACTTAAATTGTTTATTTACAATTTACATAATGCAATAAATTATATTTAAAGTTTGTGCTGTTTGTAATATTTTTTTATTTCTTGAAATCAGGCTATCATCCTATTGCTTATCTTCATTTGTTCTTATATGTTACCTGATATCTCTCAATTTGTGCAGCCTGGCTATCATCTTAAACGTGTGGGATCTCATTCCTTTTCTTGCCAGAAGCTTGGCCAAATCTCTGTGCATATATATTCGGAGGGTGATGCTAGTGAACCTATTCCTTCTGTGCTATTATCATTGAGTGGAGATGACGGGTATAGAAACAACTCTATATCTGGAGCTGGTGGAATGTTCCTTTTTGATAATTTATTTCCTGGCATTTTCTATCTACGCCCCTTGCTAAAGGTACACTGCAAGAAAGGACATTCTTTCTTTTGCTGCACACAACTTGATTTTACTAAGCTTTAGTCCAAATGTGTTGGGTTACTTTTTCTCCCCTTTGGCTAACTACTTTTGTGCTAGTCATCAACCGACCATAACCCTTCTACTTCATCTGGACTTGAGACTGGCTATATTAGCATTTATTACATTTAAATTCTGCATATGTAGAATTTCTATACAAGATTACGTACAGCTGATTTTCTTCTCTTTCCCCCAACTCCTTTCTTTCCCTCCTCTCTTTTTCAAATTACCATGTCAGATTTATAACAATTAAATAACGTTGCATTGGGAATCTGAAAATTTGGTTATTTTAAAGTCATTTGAAATCAATCATCTAGTTGTGACTTCTCTTGCCCTGATTTCATGTCTTAAGCTCCTGTGAAGTTAAGGCTTTCACCACTACTTCTAAATTTTTGAGAAAGAGTGCCAGTTTGCTCACTTATCAGAATCCATGATTTTGCATCTCTCAGTTGCTGTATTGTGCATAAAAGACATCACAGAGTTTTGAACTGTCAATATTTGGTTGAACTTCATAATAAACAATTTTCTTTTTTAAATCACTGTTCTAAAAAATATGACCATACAAGTTAGTGTTGCCAAGAACTCATCAAAGAGGAATTTAAGAATTAAGTAGTATCCTAGCACTATTCATGTTATATGCTCAGATTATGGTTATTGGATTTATCTCATCAAATGATTTATTTTGGGTTTTTAGGAGTATGCTTTCTCACCTCCAGCACAGGCAATAGAGCTTGGTTCTGGGGATTCTACGGAAGTCACTTTCCAGGCTACCCGTGTTGCTTACAGGTCTCTATTGTCTTCATTCTGCTTCCACTACATGAAGACACCTGCAATAATTTATTGTGTGTACATGTGTTCTTTCTATTTTCTAGAACCAAATTACACTAACAAATAAAATTTGAAATGATCCAACCCGAAAAATTTAAGGGTCAAACCCGATCAGGTTACAGTTAACCAAATAGGTTAAGTCATTTTTAATTTGAATGGGTCAAACCCGACCCGACCAGAAATTGACCCGAACGAATAAAAAAAAATTAATATCAAATTTATTCTTAAATAAAATTAAATCAAAATTTTAATAATGTATATATATTTATTGTTTAATATCAAGTTTTTTTACATAATTAATGTATATATATTTAATATAAAAATAAACTTAATTATTATTAATGTAATTCTTGTAACAATAAAAATTTAAAATTATTTATAAAATATCGAATTTATCTTATTTTGATTAATATAATTAAATTTATTATATTTTTAAAATTTATTTAACTATTTTTATTTTATAGCATTATCATCTTAAAATTTAAAATTTTGACAAAAATTTTCAATTACATGCTAGATTAAAAAAAATATATTGATATTACAGTATATTAAAATTATTCAGGCTGATTATTTTATTATTATGTTATTATATGTGTAGGCATTGAAAAGTATTTATTTATTATGTCCTAGTAATTTATATGTATAAAAATTATATATGTGAATGTGATAATAGATTTTAAATATTTTATAGATTTTTTACTTAAATTGTATATGGGATATTTTAAAATTTTAATGTTCATTTTTATTATTTTAAACTATTATATATATGAAAATTTTAATTTTATAAAATAATTTATTATGACCCGACCCAAAAATTTATTTTCAAAGCTAAACTCAAAAGTGATTCGAACTTGACCCGAAATTCTCTATAGTCATCAACCCAATGGTCCACCCAAAACCCAAACACAAGCTGCAGTGACCCGACCTGACCCCGCCCGAAAAAAGACAGCACCCAAAATGACTTGACTCGAACCTGACTCAGTTGCCACATCTACTAACAAACCATAAAATTTATGTGAGAGAAAATCTCTAATTAAGTTTAAAAAGTTGGGAGTTTTTTGCTTGCTGGGTTTTTCAAGGGAAAGGAAAAACATGCAAAACATTAAAAATTTAATCAGTGCTTGCGACTATTTTCTAACATTGCTAAAGATTAAACCTTATCATAATGATCTTGTTATTTTTAAATGTCTTGTGCAATATGATATATTTAATTTTGCCATTTTAATTGAAAAGAGAAACTTTACATTAGTGCTTTATTTGGTTCATGAAATAGAATAATGGAATAACTATTTTGTATGGAATAATTATTTTTATCTTATCTGTGGAATTTTTATTCTACAAATTTGTGAAATATCTATATTACCTAATAATTATTACATCAAAATTTCAACCAAAAGTTGAGATTGTAGAATAGATATTTTATGGAAATATGGAATAACTATTCTACATTCAGTTAGTTAAAAATAATTATTCAACGCGGAATAACTATTTGATTCATGTTCCATCCATGCCGTTCCACAAACCAAATGAAGTCTAAGTATGAATTCTTCTACTCTTCTGCACTGCATTTTTCTTCATTTGGCATCATGCTTCTGTGAATTGTTCGTTCTATTGAAATGCTAGTGAATTTAGAATAACCTTCCAAATTCCATATGTTTATATGCGGATATTTTTACTCTTCTAAGAGAGTAATGTTGTTTATCCTCTTTACAGTGCCACAGGTATGGTCACCCTTTTGTCTGGCCAGCCAAAAGAAGGTGTTTCAGTTGAAGCTCGGTCGGAGTCAAAAGGCTACTATGAAGAGACAGTAACTGATTCATCTGGAAATTATAGGCTGAGAGGACTCATTCCTGACACAACTTACGTGATTAAAGTAGTTGAAAAGCATGGCTTGGGTAACACTAGAATAGAACGTGCATCGCCAGAATCCATTACTGTTAAGGTTGTTATCTTAATTTTTGTTTTTAAGAAAAAGCCCATCCAACTTATTTTCACCATTCAAAATCTTTCTTGTTTTCATTTTTAATTCACGTGATAGGGCTCAATGTTTCAATGCCTATGTATAATTTCAATCATTTCTGCTATTATGTGAAGTTTGATGTTAATATTGGCTACTAATTGTTCAGGTTGGATCTGAGGACATCAAGGAATTGAATTTTGTCGTATTTGAACAACCAGAGATGACCATTCTAAGTTGTAATGTTGAAGGGAAGAGGACGGAAGAATTTCATTCGCATCTATTGGTAGAGATCAAGTCAGCTAGTGACACGTCTAAGATTGAGTCTGTCTTCCCATTGCCACTGTCCAACTTCTTCCAGGTGAAGAACTTGCCTAAGGGTAAACATCTCCTGCAGCTTAGATCAAGTCTCCAATCAAGCACCCTCAAATTTGACTCGGATGTTATTGAGGTTGACCTAGAGAAGATTGCCCAAATTCATGTTGGTCCACTGAGATACAATTTTGAAGAGGATCACCAAAAACAGGTTTGTATCATGCCATAGTCATACGATGCAGTTTTTTTTTAACAACTCTTACAACAACTCAGAATGCAGTGACTTGGAGATTCAGAATTGCTCCTTTTCCCAACCCTTTGTTTTGGCACCTGATTAAATAAGCAACTTTTCCTCTTCAATGCCTGCAGGAGTTGACTGCAGCACCAGTATTTCCTCTTGTAGTTGGGATTGCAGTTATTGGTCTTTTCATCAGCATTCCAAAGTAATTCAAATATATTTTCCCTGCAAACACTCTTGCTTTAGAGCTTATGTACTGCTTGATGGAACTTTGTGAATTTCTCACCTTTCTCTATGTCTCGCCTACAGGTTAAAGGATCTTTATCAAGCCGCAATAGGCATACCAACACCAGGATTTATGACTACTGCAAAAAAGGAGCCTCGAAAGTCAGCTGTGAGAAAAAAGACATATTGAAGATCATTTCTACATATGAAACGCATGAGTAGATTCAAGTGTTGAAACTTGGCCTCCATTTTCAAGTTTTGGTCAGTCAGATAGCTAACTTACATGAGAGCATTTAATACCTTTTTATACGAAGTTGAGTTTCTTTTCTTTTTCTATTTCTTCCAACATCCAAGTTCTCTTTTTTGAAAATTTTTAAATTTTAATTAGTTAGGAGAGGAAGATTTGAGCTTTGAGGTCATAAGCCATAACTACCTCTTGAAGGGAAATACGTGGTTAGCAACTAAAATGAGTTGGACGCTACCAAGTATTCTAATTAGTATTTTGTAGAAGCAGATTCAGTTAGTAAAAATAACGTTTCATTCTCCCCTTGTATGGTTTAACTTTTCGTTCCCTGTCACCATCTATTTTAGGGATTATTGCTTGCTATATTTGTGTTTTCTCTAGGAAGCAACATAGCTCTTCTTGGTAATCTCTCTTGCCATTCGTCATATGACAGATTATAATGTAAACTTTCTGCAACTGCTTGTGGCTTCAGCCCTTGTCTAGCCTACCAATTTCGTTTCGTATCTCCTGGATGATACAATTCGTGCCCAATTGCTTTTGGTAATAATGCTTGGGCCAAAATTTCAATTGACGGCCTTGCAAAATTTCAAAAGATAAAAAAGTAATTAAAATGATCTATCTGTCTTTGGAACTTTTGCATTCATGGATTTAGGCTATCGGATTTGGATTTGTGCACAATGGGATTTGAAACTATACAAAATGCTATGTGCTACCCAATCAGCCACTTGGTTAGCAGTTCTATCTATCCAAACAAAAGAAATACTGTCAAAACTATGTTTCAAACTACATATAACAGATAAACTCGCTTGAATCTCCCATGGGCTATCAGCTCCCTCATTTAAACATGCCTTTAAAAATATCAAATTTTATAAAAATTTAATCCATTTGACTCATAATTTGTTTTTAGGAATTGAAATAGGCAGTCCAACTCCCTAATAAATTTACTTAATACCTAATTATTTTGTACTTAATACCCAAATATTTTGAGTAAGCAGGGTGAACATTCACACAACAAAAATTCAATCTAACATAGTTTTATTTTACAATTAATGTGTTACTCATTGCATGGAACCCAAATATTCGGAGTCAAAATCATGAATATTCACCGCTACAATGGAAAAGCTTTAAAAAGTGATGAGCAAGTTTCGACCTTTTATTAACATTAAGAATGAAAATTACCATAGATAGAGGGAAAGGGCAATATTTTTTAATATTGAAAGCTACAACTCATATTATACTCAGCCAGAGAAGATTTAATAAACTTGATTCTCATTTCCATTTCAGAGCAGTTTACTGTTCATATAGCCAAATAAATAAATAAATCTCCAACATCCAAACTTGAGAGAAAAGCAACTAGACTTTTGCCTTCCTCTGTCTCGGGAGCAGCGTTTGAAAGTGCCATCTTCGGCCCCACATGAAATTTTTTGCCTGGATTCCCTCTTCTTCTAGTAGCTTCCAAATGTATTATTAGGGTATTTATATAAATGCATACGGTACCAAACCAATATTAAAAAAAAAACTATTATTGTAAAATCCAGCTTTGAATACTCTAATTTAATACTTAATATTCAACTATCTCAGATTTTAAATTCATCTCTATTAATTTAATAATTAATAATTAGGTTGGATTTTGTAAATTGTAATCCAAAACATTTAAACCAAAACTGAGGTGAACCGGTTTGGTTTAAGAAAACCATTTCTAATCCGTCCAAATCCATCATCCTTGTACGCCCTAGCTCAATCTACGAAAAGTTGTGACGTGCAGGCACTCTAGTTGAGAACTGATTGGATCACTTATTGATGATAAAATTCAGTCAACCGACTCTTACTATTTAGCCACGTAAGCATAAGCACACCGTTGGGTCCCAAACGGCGGTGATTGAATTAAAAAGTTCAAATCTCCTGCAATTTAGGTAAACCATGTTTGGATCGAGGATATTTAAAATTCCTAGAATTTGTTCAAATACATAGAATTAAAAATCATAAAATGTAAAATCAATGGAATTAATAAATTTCATTGTTTGGTAACAAAACAAAATCCTTGGATTTATATTTTCATATACTCATCTTTGATTGAACAATCAAATTCCATATATTTTAAAATAAGTTATTCATTTATCCCATATTTTCATTGCATTTTCTAACAATTTTTAAATTTAAAGTTTCATCTATTGGCTCTCAAGTTTGAATGTAATCAATTAATTTATCTTAACTTTTAGTTTAAAGTTTATATTTACTCTGTTAACTAAATCGAATTAAATATTGGTGTAAAAAAACATAGCAGAACATAGTAAAGAGAAAAAGAGAAAAATTCTACTTCATAAAACTCTTTAAATTTCCTTATTGACTTTGTTCTACTATATTTTTTTGCACAAGTACTCAATTCGACTTAGTTAATAGAGTAAACATGAACTTTAAACTAAAAATTCAGATAAACTAATTTATTAAGTTCGAATAACACCAACAACATTAATTTTTAAAACTAATCAATACTTAGCATTGTGCGGCTATAAAATTATATTAATTTATTTTTTAATATTATCTAAAAAATAAGATAAAATAATAAAATTTCATGAGTGTGTGTATATATATTATTTATAAAAAAAATACTCCATATAATAGAAACATGCATATTTTTTATATATTGTATAGTAAAAAAAATACTAAATGGCAATAGTGTGTAGAAAGTTTACTATTATTAATATAAAAAAAATTATTATTATTTATTAGATATTATTTTCTCATTTCCTTTTTCTTTTTCTTGTATATATTAACATGTACATAAGTATATTTCTATACATAACTAATAGTAAAAGAACAAAATTAGTATTCGAACTTGACACCTGGGGATAAATCAGGACAAAATCACTTTTTTTTTATCAAAGTCTTCATATTTGACAATTTTTATCAAATTAGTCATTGATCAAATTTTGGACAATACGTGTGCTATAATTGATTACTATTATTAGCCTGTAGGCTAAAAAAATACTTTTTGAATTTTTTATTTAATTGATTAATTTTTTTTTAAAAACTGTTTTTTTTTTCAATCATGCTTTTTGAAAAAATATCATGTTTTTTCAAAAATACTTTTCAAAATTGAAAAAACTGAAAAAAAAAAAAAGAAATACTTTTCTGAAAAGTTATGTCAAACGGGACTTATAAAATTAACGTTATTTCGTTTGATTTTATAGCACACGTATTGCTCAAAATTTGACCAATGATTAATTTGACAAAAATTGCTAAGTACGAGGATTTTAATGACAAAAAAAGATGATTTTGTCCTGATTTATCCATAGGTACCAAGTTCGAGGTCTAATTTGACCTTTTTACCCATAACTAATATTATGTAAATTAATCTTTTAAAAAAAAATTATTGTAAAACCCAATTATTAGACTTATTTTAGAATGGGTGGCTCTATTTACAGAGTACTATTTACTAGGGTCAGAGTAACTTTATTCGCTTGACAATATTGTCCATTCTATTAATAAAGTTAAAAATTTTCCTTTTATTGTCTTTTAATTTATCCAAAAAATACCTCTATTTAACTATGACATAATTACTCATTCTTTTTTTTTTTTTAAGGAAAAAAAATTATATGATAGTAGTCAAAGAGTCTTATTTCTACCAACAATTATTCTTTTCTTGTTTATTCTCACCCTCCATACATAAAAGTAAAAGTTTTCTAATTTTATAAGTATAGAAAATCAAACTTATGAGCATTCCTACAATATAAATCTCCTTTGTTTATTCATGTTCGAGAATTCCAGTGCATCTGATATGTATTTTGTTACATAAGCTAAATTTAGATTTTTAATCAACCAAATAAGAATAATAAATTCTGTTGAAGAAAATTTATTGTAATTTCTATTTCAAAAACCAAACAAATCACTTGGAAAATAAAAAATAGCTATGCTATTAAAGCTATTTTAATGTTCTCTACGCCAAATCTTGTCTTTTTTTTGAATATAATGGACCATTTATACTGCTACATACTGAAAGAAGCTTTGGTCTTGGGATGAATCGTGGCAAAGTGTAATGATGAAATGTAATTATAAATTTTCATTGTAATATATTTGAGTTCTACATTTGTTATAATGTGATGCTCTTGATCTCAAAATCATATATGGTTTTTTTTTTTTTTTTTTTTTTTTTTTTTTTTTTTAATATTCATTGATGTTTGGTTAATGAACTAATGAGCAAAACACTGGTCCATATGATTTTGACATTTTATTTGTCCAAATAAGAGGTTTGTAAATTGAATTTTTCTTTTATTTTTTGAAAGAAGGCTCGAAAATTGAAATTGCCACTGCAAGTGAGGCCTTGCACTTGTGGACGTCGGTTGTGGGGTTAAATTGCAGTGGGTATTTGGTTTTTTAAATTTAATTCACATTTAAGTTAATTTAAATCATTATTTTTATGTTTTTAGTAATTTAATTTAATTTAATTACAATATAAAAAAAATATCATTGGTTATTATCAATCCCAATAAAATTATTTTAGATAATTATATTATAGTTAAATAGGGATTTTTTTTGAATAAATTAGAATAGAATAAAAGTAAAATTTTGAATAAACTAATAAAAGGGACAATATTATCAATTGAATAAAATTACTCTGATTTTAAAAAATAACGCTATGAAAATAGGATCACCCTTCAAAATTTAATAATAAATATATGTATGTAAACTAAACAATGAAATAATCGTTATTTTAATTAGAGCAAATGATAATTTTGAAATATTAAAAAATTAATAAAATCTTTCAAGGAAGTGGAATGATGGATTTTGCAGGTGAGATTCTAAAATTCTAAAAAAATGAAAGATTTAGGAATATTATGGAATTTACTAAATCCATAAATTTTAACTACTTTATTACTAAACAAACAATGAATTTTGTCATAATCCATGAATTTTTTGAAATATCAAATTCAGATTTCATCAATCCAAACATGGCCTTAAATATTGCCATATATAAATAAAACCCTGAAAATGGCGACAAGAAGAAAAAAAATAATAATAATAAAAATAGGGCGAATATTCCAATGTCTGAAACCCACACAAAATATATATATATATATAATCCAACTCAACTCAACTCATCTGAGTTAGCTCAGTTATCCAACAACTCATCTTTTCTTATCTCTAAACTCTATAGTAAAAAACTTCAGTCTATCAAATTATCAACTTTCTCTCTCTTTAATCTCTGCCACATCCCCAAAAATGGCCGTTCCTTCTCCTTCTTCTCCTCCGCCCAAACCCTAGGGAAATCTGTTCCTACACCAGGTCTCAGCTCCTCTCTGTAACCCATACATTATTGAGCTATAAAGATTGTATCTTTATCAAGAAATTGGATGGCGTCAACGCCACCGCACTGCTCAATCACTGCTACCAAACCTTATCAAAACCACCCCTACCCACAAAACCATTTAAAGAACCACCGCCAAGGCCACCACCAGAATCCCCAACATCACTGGACCAATCAGAAAGTCTCTCTCGCTAAACCCCCTCTCTCTCCTTCGCCTCGCAATGCACCAAAACCTGGTGCTTCCACAGCCGCCACCACTCATACCCAGAACTCTTCCTTCCCTTCTCTCTCTCGTCTCCAATCATCGAAATCTGAGCTCGCCGCCGATTTCTCTGGTCGTCGCTCCACCCGATTCGTGTCTAAACTCCACTTTGGGCGACCCAAAACCAGTATGGGCTCCCGCCACACCTCAGTTGCTGAGGAAGCTTTGCAACAGGTGGTCTTGTATGGGAAAGACGATAAAGCCCTTGAGAATGTGTTGCTCAATTTTGAGTCTCGGTTCTGTGGCTCCGATGATTATACTTTCTTGCTTAGAGAGCTTGGAAACAGAGGAGATTCTTCTAAAGCGATCCGATGCTTCCAATTTGCAGTGAGAAGAGAAAAGAGGAAGAACGAGCAAGGTAAATTAGCTAGCGCCATGATTAGTACTCTTGGAAGATTGGGTAAAGTAGAGCTTGCAAAGTCTGTATTTGAGACTGCTCTCAGCGAGGGTTATGGTAATACTGTTTATGCTTTCTCTGCTTTAATTAGTGCTTATGGGAGGAGTGGTTATTGCAATGAGGCTATTAAGGTTTTTGATTCAATGAAGGATTACTGGTTGAAGCCAAATTTAGTCACTTACAATGCTGTGATTGATGCGTGTGGTAAAGGGGGTGTGGAGTTTAAGAAAGTAGTGGAGATTTTTGATGAGATGTTGAAAAATGGAGTGCAACCTGATCGAATTACTTTTAATTCGCTGCTTGCTGTGTGCAGTAGAGGGGGGCTTTGGGAGGCAGCAAGGAGTTTGTTTAGTGAAATGGTGAATAGAGGAATTGATCAAGATATATTTACTTATAATACTCTTTTGGATGCGGTTTGTAAAGGCGGGCAAATGGACTTGGCTTTTGAGATTATGTCTGAGATGCCCGCCAAGAATATATTGCCTAACGTTGTTACTTATAGTACTATGATTGATGGGTATGCTAAAGCTGGTAGATTAGACGATGCTCTTAATTTGTTCAGTGAAATGAAGTTTTTGGGGATAGGTTTGGATAGAGTTTCATATAATACTTTGCTTTCTGTTTATGCTAAGCTTGGAAGGTTTGAGGAGGCTTTAGATGTTTGTAAGGAGATGGAGAATTCTGGTATTAGGAAAGATGTTGTGACTTATAATGCGCTTTTAGGTGGGTACGGGAAACAATCCAAGTATGATGAGGTGAGGAGAGTGTTTGAGGAGATGAAAGTGGCACGTGTTTCACCTAATATATTAACTTATTCAACCTTGATTGATGTTTACTCGAAAGGTGGTCAGTATAAGGAAGCAATGGGGGTGTTTAGGGAGTTTAAGCAGGCAGGATTGAAGGCAGATGTCGTCCTTTATACTGCACTTATAGATGCCTTGTGCAAGAGTGGATTGGTGGAGTCTGCTGTGACTTTGCTTGATGAGATGACTAGGGAGGGAATTAAGCCTAACGTTGTTACTTATAATTCCATAATTGATGCTTTTGGCCGGTCAGCATCCATACAATGTGTGGCTGATGATGCTGGTGAAGCCAATGAGTTGCAAGTTAAATCTTCATATTCAAGAGTTATTCGGAAAACTACTGAAAGTCAGGTGACAGATAGGGAGGATAATAGGATCATAAAGATTTTTGGGCAGCTTACTGTTGAGAAGGCAGGTCAAGCAAAGAACAAGGGCAAACAGGAAATTTTGTGCATTTTGGGAGTCTTCCAGAAGATGCATGAGCTGGAAATCAAACCAAATGTTGTCACGTTCTCTGCTATTTTAAATGCTTGCAGGTACTTTGCAGTGTCGGTGATTACTATCTTTTTACTAAATTAATGTTAATACCATTTGACTAGTGTTTAAAGATGAGAATTTGGTATATTTTGACTCTGTTTCTTTGGAACAGATGTAGTTAAGCTTGTTACTGATGTGACTTCATGTATTTTCAGATTTAGTATCTTGGAAAATTGCAGTATTAGACCAAGGAAAATTATCAGTTGCAAAATTTTTATGTTACATGAAAAATGAAACCTGCAAACTGATAACAATAGTTGAAATTATAGATGATGGAAGTATTATGTGAACCATTGTGATTTTAATCTTATTATGAAGTTCAAAAGTAGCAGGACTGTGATTGTTCTTTGCTGATGCATGTGGCCTGTGGTTGATGCTAAATCAGCACATATATAGATTCTATGCATGGTAATGGTGAAAGGAAGGTCACTGTTCATGTTTATAAAATTTGACAATGTTATCTCTGGCTTTTTCATTGCTCTTTGTTCACTTCTACCTTAGTAGTTATCCATCTTCTACATCTAAAATCAATCACATGGATTGAGATTGAGATTGAGAGTACCAGTATTTCTTTTCAACAAGGATTAGCGGAAGTACAATGCCTTTTTTATGGAGCTTTGTTAAAGTTCCCCATCCTGAGACTGCATTTGTGGACAAAATTAGGTCAGGAATTGAGGTTATCTGATTTTGAAATGGTAGAAATATATTGGTTGTCTGTTGCCTTCTGTCCATCTTATATCACGGCTGCTTTAATATACTTTTAAGGATACTTAGCTTCAAACATGGATTTAATTTCATTTGTTCCCTTTCTGGATGCAGTCATTGTGATTCTTTTGAAGATGCTTCAATGCTACTGGAGGAGCTTCGATTATTTGATAATCAGGTCTATGGTGTGGCACATGGACTTCTTATGGGTTATAAAGAAAATGTTTGGACGCAAGCACAGACCCTATTTGATGAAGTCAAGTTGATGGACTCTTCAACAGCATCTGCCTTTTATAATGCTCTGACTGACATGCTATGGCACTTTGGTCAGGTTAGTTTACTAATAAATGTTGCTGATTTAAAGCCAATATTTGCTCCATTGGGTTGTACATGTGCAATACTCTATGTAATATGCTTTCAGAAACGAGGGGCCCAACTGGTTGTGCTTGAAGGGAAACGCCGGCAAGTATGGGAGAATGTGTGGTCTAATTCTTGCTTAGATTTGCATCTGATGTCTTCTGGTGCTGCTCGGGCAATGGTTCATGCATGGTTGCTTAACATTCGTTCTATTGTGTTTGAGGGCCATGAGTTGCCAAAATTGTTAAGGTGTGCCCTTGCTATTATATTTATGAACTGATATAACTGTTATTGGCCTTTCAATTTCTTGAGGAACAATCTGAACCCCTTCTCTTTTTTCAGCATTTTGACTGGATGGGGCAAACATAGCAAAGTGGTAGGTGATAGTGCACTAAGGCGAGCTGTTGAGGCACTTCTAACTAGCATGGGTGCACCCTTTCGGTTAGCTGAATGCAACTTAGGTCGATTTACATCAACAGGATCTGTTGTTGCTGCCTGGTTAAAAGAATCTGGCACCCTAAAATTGCTTGTACTTCATGATGATAGAACTCATCCTGAAAATATGATGTTTCATCAAATTTCTAATTTACAAATGCTTCCCTTGTAGCAGCTATTTGTATCATGTTGCACATTTTTGTTAACACCTCCACACCCACAACACCCCCACCCCCCCCTCCTCTGTAACTTGTTCATGTTTATAATTCCCCTGTATGTAAGCTTCTCAGATTAAAAAAAAACTTCTCTCTCTTTGTCTCAGTGCGAGAGCACTTGCTAGCTATTTCCCATTTTGCAGTTTTTATCTGTGGAAAGGAAAAAGGCAGTGTCTTATTTGTAACAAATTGAACCTTTATGATTGACCAAGGGTTTGATTATCTATTATTACCTCTAGGCTTCAACAAACTTTAGCACTGCAGAAGCAAAATGTATTGTTTGAACTTTTAACTGATACCAGTTCTTCAGCACTTCATATTTATTCCCAAACTACTGCAGGAAGCTATTGGTTGGCCATTGAAGAAAAAATGGAAACTATTAATATAATGGCAAGACAGATTTATTAGGAAAATGCAACTTTTTTGTATCAATTTCATATTTTTATTTTGGCAAAATGCATTCTTAAGCTGTTGAATTTTCATCGAACTTTCATCATTTGGATATTAAAACCCTATAGAAGACTTTTATATTTCATCATATCGAAGGACTTTTCAACGAATGTTAATGAGAGTGTATGATGCGCATTAAAATTACGTAAAGGTAAAAAGGACATATGACTGAGATCAGAAAGCTGATTGGGCGAAGCTGATTAGGAAATGAAAAAGCTAAAGAATTAAAAATTAAAAACGGCGCCGTTTTACAAAATCCATTTGCATCGATCATACCATAGCCACCCAAGCTAAAAAGCTCACTGCACAATCCCACATCTCAATGCCGATCAGTTCTTACCTGCTCACTTGTCGTCGGTATTATACCCTTTTGTTGCCACCTCACCATTGTTAGGCTTCACCGCTGGTGGCAATATTGCTGATTGAGAATCCATCGATGCTAGAAGCTTCAACCAGCAATGAGCCCAAGCCTTTATGCCATTGCCGACATTCAATACCCAGGCTCAAATAGCACTTCGTCATCGCGCACCGGCCTAAACTCTCCTTGATTCCTCGCCACCAATCGCTGCTACTGAGCACCATGAACCAAATTCGCTTTCTTTTAACCAAATCCATCGTCGTACACTGTGGTAGCCGACGATTCCAACTTCGACGAACTATCTATTTCGGAGGTCCCAATGACATATGAGGTGGATGTGGATGTTCTAAAACTCCAGACTCTACGGGGAAACGAAATCGTGGTCGTCCATATAAAGCACTCAAAAGCATCAACAACTTTGCTATATTCCCATGGAAATGCAACTGAAAGGATTAGGGTTTCAGGTAGATGATTTTAAGATTTTTGGATTTGATGTAAGAGATGCTTTGGTGGTTCGGTCGGTGGCGTATGAATTTGATGTTGAAATTGATAATTAAGTGTTGCCATTGAAGTTATTGGAGGATGTGAATAGATGGGAGTATATGGATTTGCCCATTTTTAGAGTTGAAGAAGAAGATGAGTTGGTTAGGTATGGTGATGAGAATGGGCTGGTGTAAAAGATTGTGAAGCCGGATGATAAGTTGCATGTTCTTTCTCTGTTTTATCTTGCTTGGCTTTTGGAGAAATGGTGTTGTTTTTCTTTTTACTATTTTTTTTTCCTAATTAGCTTAAATTATTTCAGTTAGCTGACCAAATAATCATCACGCGCTTTTAACACACGTGATGTTCACGCTCTGTCACCTTGTTGAAAAGTTATTTGATGTGGTGAAAAATAAAAGTCTGAGAACTTAATGTGTACAAATAAATTTATAGGGACTTAATAATCAAAATGATGAAAGTTTGAGGGATTAAGAATGTGTTTTGCCTTTTATTTTTGCAATTGATGTGATATTTTTTTTATTTGTCAAAATTTCTTTTTAAAATTGTATTGTTTTGTTTTATAGTTAGCATGTATTAATACTTATGGTTTACAGAAATTGTTTAGATAAACAGCACCATTCATTTATTTTGGAGAGGGTTTTTTAGTCACCGAAGCGAAAAAATATATATATACAATATATTATATTATATATATAATAATTTTAATATATATATATATATATATATATTTATATATATATATATATATATATATATATATATATATATATATAATATTATTTTTAAAAATATATATATATAGTTTATTAAAATAAAAAGAAAAAAACAATCAAACCGATCAAAT
>CATKHJ011020283.1:0-14373 GCA_949750685.1 Vernicia montana
ATTGCTTGCATCATTAATATCATGACATCATCGCCTGCATCATTATTATTATGATATCATTTTCTGCATCATTAATATTCTGACATCATTGCTTGCATCATTAATATCATGACATCATCGCATGCATCATTAATGTCATTTTGATCTGTAAAATAAAATAAAATAAAATACTAAAAATATTTTATAATTTATTTATAAATTATTAGAATTATTTATTTCTCAAAATAAGTAATAATATTATTAAATTCTCAAGAACTGAACCAAAATTTGAGTTAAAATAGATAAAATAACTTTAAGAAAATAGAGTTATCAATACCCAATGCCTGCATTCTTTCGCTAGTTTCCCATTCTCGAGAGAAATATTTCTCCCATTTCAAGCCAAAGACAAAATAGTAGTAGAGATATCAATTGATAATGATAGTGAATCTAATGGGGAGAGTACTTAAACTAATGATGACGACGATGATGATAGTGAAGATTGTGATGATCATCAGGTGCGTAATGATCAATGTTAGCTGTTAGTAATGTAGTTAGTTGTTAGTGTGTAAATACAAAACAACGTAGTCAATATTGTTAGACTTCTTAATACACGGCACCTCCACACCCACATGCACTGCAACTTATTTCCACATTCAAGCCAACTCATTCCCTTTTGTTAAGCCAATAATCAAGCTTGTAAATATGCACAACAGATTGCACCATAAGTCTATAAATAAGATATATATACTTTGTAAAAGACACACAGAAAAAGATATATAGAAACTACATTTCTTTCTCTGAAAATTCCTTCTCTAGTAACATGGTATCAGAGCCCTTATATCTCAGTTAAAATCAAAAGATAAGAAATCCAACCCTTGTGAAGTTCCAGTATCATTTTTCAATCCCAAAGAATTATGTTCTTCAATTTTCATACACACGTTAAATTTTTTTTTTTACCATACCATCACAAAAGAACTAATCTCCAAAAGAATTTTAAAATCAATCGCACCCCAAACAAACGCCTCAAGCACCCTCACGCGCTGCCTGAAGAATCTGCATTCAATCTCACTCACCACACGTGCCTCCCAAGGAAGAAGACGATCCAGTCAGCCTGACATATTAACAAAAGCAATCCAGTCAGCAACCACGTCATCCACTCAGGTTCAACCACGTGTCATTCTGCCACATCATCCACTTAGATTCTACCTTGTGTCATTTTATCAGCCACTCAGAATTTTTCACGTGTCATCTCGCTCCGGTTTAATCAAACCAGTTGACTTTAGGTTTGACCCACTAGTTCAACCACTTCTGTACCAGTTTTCAAACATCAGGAATTGGTTCCTAAGGTTTTTCGACCTCTTAAGTTCATTTTTCCCATCAGATTTGTGAAATTCTCACTCTATCTTAGAGTTATGGAGAAAATCAATGTTGCTCAACCTAATGTGACCATTTTAAATGGCACCAACTACAATCTTTGGGCAAATAGTATAGAAAGCTATCTTGTTGGAATTAAAAACTGGAGAATAGTAACTGGCAGAACTCAAACCTGTCCGTACTCAAAATGAAGATGAGACAAAATACAATGACCGTGTTGATGATTGAAAAAGTAAAAATCATCATATCATTACTTGGTTTCATAACACCTCTGTTCCGACTATTCACATTGAGTTTGATCAATTTGATACTGCAAAAGAAATTTGAGATTTTCTTGCAAATAAGTACACAATCTCTGGTCTCGCTTATCACTATCAGTTGTGGAGTATTCTGAATAGTATGAGGCAAGAATCTGGATAGTCTGTCAACGATTTCCTTAGCCAAATGCAGCCCATTTGAAATCAGCTCACTCAAGCCAAGATCACTGAAGATCAACTCCACTTGATCCAGTTTCTCATGGCTCTTCGGTCTGAATATGAACCTGTTCAAGTATCTCTACTGCACAGAGATCCTCTGCCAACACTCGAAACAGTTGTCAAGGAATTGATTTTTGAAGAAACTTGTTTGCAATTTGGCAAACCAACTCCCTCTGAACAGGCTCTAGCTACTCACAGGCCATCACAGACTCACTCATCTCAGCATTATAAGAATTGCAATCGACCTGGCTATTCTTTCCTTAATTGTCCAACCATTGAGTGCAAATACTGTCACAAACTCGAATATATCAAGAGCAACTGTCTCACTCGCCCATCAAGATCGAGAGACAACTTAGAAACTAGAACATCTTCTGCCAATGCTACTATACTAGACAGCTCGTTTGCTTCTTCTTTGTCCTCTCTCACTCTTTCAGATCTTAAGTCTATGTTTAAAAATGTTATGTCTTCTAGTGCCTCCTCCTTTAGTTTCATGTCTGTGTACCCAGGTAATACTAATTGGTTAATTGACTCTACATGTAGTAATCATATGACCTCTGATTCTAGCATGATTTTATCAAAAACAAAGAACAATTTTTTGCCTCTCATTCATACTGCTGATGGAAGAAAAATTGATATAAGTCATGTTAGAACTATTTCTTCTCATAATCTAAGTTTACCTAATACGTATTTAGTGCTTTCCCTAGTTGTAGATCTCCTCTCTGTAGGCCAATTGTGTGATCAAGGATTGACTATCACTTTTTCCTCTAATAGTTGTCAAGTACAGGACTCGCGGACGGGACGCCTTCTGAGGGTTAGATGCAAGATCGGGAGGCTGTTTCAACTCACTTCTCTCCAAATTTCTCAAAATGCTCTCTCTACTACAACTAACTTTTCTCCATTATTCTAGTGGCATTTGCATTTGAATCATTCCTCGCTCAGTAAACTTCGTTCTTTAATTTCTAGTGGTATTTTAGGAAGTGTTAAAGCTATAAAACTTTAATGTACACACTATCAACTTGCTAAACAACCTGCTTTATCATTCAATAATAATAACTCTCGTTATGATGTTCCATTCGATTTAGTTCACTCTGATATTTGGGGACCTTCTCCTAGCCCCACTGTTGGTGGCAATTGATATTTTGTTATTTTTATTGATGATCACTCACGTTTTACTTGGCTCTTTTGTATGAAAAATAGATCCGAGCTTCCTCAAATCTATATTCAGTTTGCAAAGATGGTCCAAACACAATTGTTACGACCAATAAAGATCTTTCGGACTGATAATGCTATAGAATACAAAGAGTCAAGTCTTTTATAGTTCCTTTATGAATAAGGAACTTTAGTTCAACAATCTTGTCCTAATACTTCCCATCAAAATGGTAGAGCCGAACGAAAACTTCGTCATATCTTAGATTCTGTTAGAGCACTCCTACTATCATCTGGCTATCCTGAAAGTTTTTGGGGAGAAGCCGCTTTAACCACTATAAATACCATTAGTCGTCTTCCCAGTCCAGTTCTAAGCAATATCTTATGGTATGTCTCCTGACTATAACTTTCTCAAAGTCTTTGGGTGTGCTTGCTTTGTTTTACTCCAACCTCATGAGTATACAAAACTAGAACCTCGTGCTCGTCTCTGTTGTTTTCTAAGATATGGAATCGAACATAAAGGTTATCGATGTTGGAATCCCATTTCTATTAGATTGCGTATCTCTCATCATGTTATCTTTTGGGAAAATACTATGTTTTCTAGTATCTCTAAGTTTCATGACTTTAGTACTGAACGTATATTTACTAATCCATTGGTTGAGCTCTTTCTATCTAGTGGTACAGATGTGTCTACAGATTCAACAGCCACATCTGATTCTCCTACCCCAAAAATGGTCTCGTCTACAGAGAATGTGCCTGCTACAACTGAACCTGCACCTATCCCTACTCTTCCTCCACCAATTGAGGAATGTCGTCATTCTACTCGGGTAACTCAAAAACCAATCCATTTTAATGATTATCATTGTTATTCTAGTTTTATTTCTTTGCATGAGCCTCATAATTACCGTGAGGCCAGTTCTAACCCTCTCTAGCTGCAAGTAATGGCAGAAGAAATCCAAGCTCTTGAGAAAATTAATACTTGGGACTTAGTTGATCTTCCTGCAGACAAAACTCTGATTGGTTGTAAGTAGATTTACAAAATTAAAACTCATTCTAATGGATCAGTTGAGCGATATAAAGCTCGTATGGTTGCAAAAGGATACACATAAGAATATGGCATTGACTATGAAGAAACCTTTATCCTTTCCTCTATTATTTTCATTCTCTCCATTAACATGCAATAAGGGGTTCTCCCTCTCTCTTCTATTTAACTATCACTGTGGTCTTCAACCAAAACCAGGTTTGGAATATTTTCTCAAGTGTTTATGTTTGTGTTTTTTAATCAGCTATGTCTCTGAATCTCTCTCCTCTATCTCTGAATTCAGTAAGGCTGATGGGTTATTATGGTGGGAAACATCTGAATTTAATTCTGGAATTAGTGGAAGCTCCAAATTTTCGAAACCCAATTCTTAATTTGTTAAATCCATTAATTGAAATGGGAAAGTTTATTCTTTGGTGGATTTTGTTTGGTGATTGTGAAAGGCAGTATAAGAGAACATTGAGATTGCTTTGTGACTTGTGAGATTTTGGGAAAAGGGAGAAGTGAAAAAAAAAAAAAATGACTACCTGACCGACCTGACCTAAAACAGTTTGGTCGGATTGTTCGGGTTTCATTCAATTAATTCAAAAATTTTAACTTAAAATAAGGTTGGATTGAGTTAGAGGAAAATCCGATATGACCCGACTCATGAAGAGTCTTAGCTCTAAGTTGTACTTCACCCAAAAAATCTCTATATATATTATTTTTTTTCCTTTTTTTTTTTTTAAGAATCAAATCTCTATAGCATGAAATATAAACAAATTAATTAAGGTTACCTAGTTAGTAAATAGGGATGTGCATCGGTCGGTTCGGTTGATGAAATTCTAAAACCAATCAAACCGATGAATATAAAATGGGGACCAAATCGCTCCAAATATATTAAGAAAACTAAAATAAAATTGGGTTGAAAATGTAGGACGGTTCGGTTCAGTTTCGGTGTAGTAGATTGGTTTGGGCCTTCTAATATTAGAGCCCATTTAAAATTAAAAAAAATTATATTAAAGTGAAAATATAATTTTTTTTTTCTTTTTTTCTTTTTTATACTTCCATCAGCTTGGCATTAGTACTCACATAAAATTTTAAGTGAGTTCAATACTTAGTAACTAATTATCTAGACATATACATCGTTACATCTAAATTCTAACTTCTAATGCTAAATTGCTAATAGACTTATAGACAGTACCTATTGTTAGACATTTGCACAAAAATTACATGGCTATGCTAATTACAATTACAAAATCAAAAAACTTGCAAAAGCATTACAAAAAGAATATATCAACAATTGAATCCAAACTGATGCAATGATCATTGATCTGTTTCCACAAGACTGCATCAATCTACTGCAATCCCGCAAAAAAAAAATGCACTAGAAATTAGCATAACATAATAGACAATGAATGATGCAAGTATTAAATCTTAGAATTCCAGATTACTCAGTGTCAGAAAATATCAAAATGAAAGAGAGGGCTCAGATTTTTTTATTTTCAAATCATGTAAGAATACGATCAAATTAATTAGCTGCAACATTAATAGTGCCCCGCCACAAATTAACTCAACACAAGTATTCTATTAACATCAGGGTATGCAGAGGTGGAAGCATCATCATTGCCCAAGCAAAAAGAAAAAAAAAATTAAGAAAAAATAACCTGAAAAGAGAACATGAAAAGAGGAGGCTCGGGGCATCATTTTTATTGATGTGATTAAATACAGTCAAATTAAATGGCTACAACTTAAATTGTACCTCGCCACAATTTAATCCAACACAAATATTCAATTACATTTATGAGTTAATACTTATTAAACCTCAATGACATCTAAACTAATCATAATAATAAAAAATAAGTATAATTTTTGCAGTTACTAATAGTCTATACACTTCATTTAAAAATTAACTTGTAAATAAATAATTTATTAAAAATAATTATAATTTACCAAGTTGCAATCAACAAACAACAATTCATTGACTAACAGAAAAATATATACTAAAATATACACATTTTAGTATACACACTTAAATCATTGACAAATTATTTATATTTTCACATACAATTCACAATTTTTTAAAAAAAATTTACACATTTTAAATTTTAAAAACACTGCTTTTATATATGATTAGAAACATTAACAATTGACTAAATATTGTCAACATTAAAACAACTCATTTTATACTAAAAATTATCACATAAATAATTAACTGAATATAAAAACAAACCAATACATATTTCTTAGACACAAAAACATAATTTTAAACATCAAAAAACTCAATTTACCCTAAAATTAACACATAATTTACTCATTTAATATAAGATTGAAGTTAAAACTCCCAATAATTAACTCAGTAAGCAATTTACAAAAAAAAATTAAAAATAAACTCTGTAGTTTTACCTTTCTTCGATTTGCCTCTAAATCCACATCCACTGATCCAGTACAAGTAACACCATTTTCCTTTTCCATTTATGAATCGACATATCCTTCACATACAAAACAATCAGAGACGCAAAATACATGAAAACCACAAGTTATAATCTTATTCAGGTAAAAAAATTCACAAAAAAGAATATCAAACCACAAAAGAATTTCAGAAGGCCAAATTTTAGGGTTTTTACCTTAAAGATACGAAGAAGTCCAAAAATCATCAAATCCACAACACATCATTCAATATCAACAATGATTATACTCCAAACAACACATGTAACACACACACACAAAAAAAAAAAACCCAAAAAAAATTAAATTTTCACACATAATTTTACTAAAATCCACAAATAACACATAAAAAAAAAACTAAAAATACTTACCATAATTCTCAATAAAACAATGGGTTTGTAGGATTTGTTCAAGAAAGCAAGATGGAATCTTGAATCTCGAACCGATTCATGATTCTCTTGAGGCTTCCACCTTTATAATATCTTGCTCGTTCATAAAGAGAGCAAAATAATCACAGATGTTGAAAAATGGTGGTGGGTTACAAACCAAACAGAAGATTCAAAGTTTAAATTTAGCGATTATAGAGAGGCAACGAAGACTGGAATGGTGGAACGACAAAAATTATAGAAGATGAAGGAGGGTGGCGGTGTTGAGGTGAGGTGATGAGGGACTTAAAGATCATAGAAGAAAAGGGATTAGGTTAGGATTAGGGTTGAGAGATGAGAGAGGAAGAGTCGAGAGAGAAGTGTTAGGAAAGGGAGGGGTGTGGCTCAAGAGTGAAGAGAGAAATAGGATAGGTTTAGGTTTAGAAGGGTTAAATGATGAATATATATCATTATAAAACAACGTAGTATTACAAATACATAAAACAATGTCGTTTTAAATTTCAATTTTTCGGGCGGTTCGGGTCTAAAATCACCAGAACCACACCGAAGCCTGAAACCAAATTAATGCCCTCTCTACCACCAAACCGCCCCTATTTTTCATAATCACCGAACCACACTTGAAATTTAGGTTCAGGTCAATTCGGATCATCGGTTTAGTCCGGTTCCTGCTCATCCCTATTAGTAAATATAGGTTTGTTTATAACATGAAATATAAAAAATAATAATACTAATTAGATACAAAATAATTTTCTAACAAATAATTGAAGATGTATGCATTAATTCAAAGTTTAATAGATAAATTTATCCTGAATTTTGCGTCTTTTTATAATTATACCATTTTTTCAATTATATCCTAATTTTAAAATTTAGTTGCAATTCTACCCTAAAATTAAATTGAAAATAGTAATAATATTAATATTTTCACATTAATTTAAAGGAAAAAAAAGTGAAATTGAACTTATAACTTATTATACCATACTATCAATATAATCATTAAATTAATTTCGATAAAAATTAATTAACTTTGTGAATTTAGTAAAGTATTAATAATCAAACTAATAATTTAAATAATCAAATTTGCAAAGTAAAAGAGTTCAATTAACTTCAATTGAAATTTAAAATTTAAATTGACAATTTGGTATTATAAGTTTAAGGATAGATTTATTTTTCAACTTTTTAATTAATAAATATTTTTAATAATTATGACTTTGGGTAGAATTACAACTAAATTTTAAAATTAAAATAAAATTGATACAAAATAAAGAATAAGATATAATTGCAAAAATATTTAAAATTTAAAGTAAATTTTATATTAAGTATTAATTTAATTAGTCATCCATTCAATTATTTTTTGACTTTCAACAATTAAATCAAACACCCCTAATTCCAATCCTTAAATATCATTTTCAACATCTTCTCATCTCATATGTAAAATTAGAATGCATGTAAAAAATAAAATAGTATTTTATATATATATATATATATATATATATATATATATATATATATAAGAAGAAGGTCCAACTATCTATATTGGACTAGATTCCTTACTTAGCAGGTTTGAAAGTTTCATGATTCCTTAGCTTTAGTGCTTTTCAAAAAAAATTCTAAATCAAAGTTCATTAGTCCCTCTTCTTTTCTTTAATATGTGATGAGTATGATTTCCTTAATTTTTTATTTTATATATATAATGTATATTACGTATTGGGGACATACATCTTTGATCATTTGTTTCGCAAAAATTAATTTATCTACAAAATTAATTTTTTAAAAAATATTTATTTTTATTATAATTTTTATAGCAAATTAATAACAACATTATTAATAAGAAAGTTTGTAGGAAAAGCCTTAAATAAAGATCTGGTTGATTTTCTCATATGGTTGATTTTCTTATGTTCTTTAAGGATGTGAAAAGTGAGAGGTCTCAGAGATTTGAATCTCCCAAATCATAAAGAGTTATTATCAATTTAGTGAGAGATGTTAAAGAGAAAAGTTATCTTCTATTGTGTAGCCTACAATGTTATTTCGTCTTATTAAACCTTTTTAGTATAAAAAAAAATAAGACAATTAGAATCTCAGGAAAAGTTTTTACAAAATCGTTATAGTTTTGTGAAGAAATGTGTCATGTCCCTAACCTCTGTGTGTATATCTTGTTTCAAAAAAAAAAAAAAAAAAAAACTCAAAATAGAACATATCGGCAATATTATCCGTAACACAATTAATATAATTTATTATTTTTATGTATATATATTTTTTATATTTAACAATAAATTAAAATAATATATAATTTTTATAAATTTAAATATCTTTATGGTCTTATAATTTTAAAATTTTTAATATTATTCAACTAATTTTCAATAATAAAATCAAATAAAAGAAAATGAGTTATTTAGAATCCATTCCATTAGAAAATATTTTTCAGAAGCAAGTTATTTTTTGTAAAATAAATAAATATTTAATTTACAATCATTTCCCAACAATATGTATTTCTATTAAAATCACTTTAATTTTCATGAATCTTCAAAATTCGAAGAATGACTATTTCTTCTAAAAATGATTATGTTTTTCTTTTGTGTAGTTAAAAAGAAGTTCCAAAGTGCCTCAACCGACAAAAAATGCAAAAGAGAAAAAAAAAAAAAAAAAAAAAAAAAGTGTAGGAAAATATTTTCCAACTAAACAAACAGAGCTTTAGTTTCAAGCCAAATATATGCATCTTGATCAAAATTCAGGAATTTTAGATTGATGTCCTGAGCTTAGAATTAGATTATCCAAAGAAACACACATGGAAACAGAAACAAATCTCTCCACCAACCACAGCCAAGAACATAGAGAATCCTCTGATCATGTTATTGTTATGGCAGAAGCAAATGCAAATGCAGATGCAGAGTGGCTAACTTCAATGGAAGAAAAGACCAAGAAAATGCCAAAGTTGCTAAGCAAAGCAGCTGGTAAGACTTCTTGTTGCATTTTTAGAGCTCCTCAAAGCCTTGTTCAAGTCAATGACAAGGCCTATCAACCCCTCATAGTGTCCGTTGGCCCTTATCACCATGGAAAAGAACACCTGAACATGATGCAAGAACACAAATGGAGATATCTTGGTTCTGTTCTTGCTCGAACAAGACAACATGGAATTGGCCTTAATGAGTTCTTTAAAGCCATTTCTCCAATGGAAGAGAAGATAAGAGAATGCTATTCAGAGACAATTGAAATTAGCAGCTATCAATTCATTGAAATGATGATTCTTGATGGATGTTTCATTATTGAGGTGTTCTCTATAGTTGGAAGAATAGCAGAGACTAATCTTGATGACCCAATTTTCAATATGGAATGGATTTTATCTTTTCTTACGCGAGATCTTCTAAGGTTAGAAAATCAAATCCCTTTCTTTGTTCTTCAATCCTTATTTGAACTATCGATTTTGGCTTCAAGAAAGAGAGAAAATCAAGAAACTTGTTCTTTGATTGAAATTGCCTTGGGATTCTTTAGTTATGCTGGAGTTGAAATGCCCAATAAAGCCAAAGATGTTAAACATTTACTAGATTTGTTTCGCTCAACTTTCATTATTGAAAAGCCTAATAATGATCACAATGACAATAATAACAATAACCCATTTCTTCAATTGATTCAATCTGCCAAGAAACTTCGTCAAAGCGGAATTAAGTTCAAGTCAAGAAAAAAAAAGAGTTTCTTGGATATTAAAATTAGCCATGGAGTTCTTGAAATCCCAACCTTAATTATAGATGATTTCATGAGTTCTGTTTTGCTAAATTGTGTTGCATTTGAACAATGTTATAAACATTTCTCAAAGGACATTACTAGTTATGTTATTTTCATGGGTTGTCTTATCCATAAGCCTGATGATGCAGGGTACTTGAGTGATAAAAATATTATTGAGAATTACTTTGGAACGGATGATGATGTTGCTAAATTTTTCAATGACACAGGGAAGGATATCTCCTTTGATATTACAAGGAGTTATTTATCAAATTTATTCAAGGATGTGAATGAATATTGCAGCAGTAATTTTCATAATAAATGGGCAGGATTTAAGCATACTTATTTTGATAGTCCATGGTCATTTATGTCTGCCTCAGCTGTACTTATCGGGCTCATCCTTACAGCGATTCAGGCATTCTTTGCTGTCTATCCATATGCAATTCCTTCACAAAACAAGAGCAATTGAATGGCTTCATTTGATGTACGTTTTGCTAATGTATACACCTATACATATGTAAAAATGTACTTTCAAGAAGAAATCATGAATAGATTTTTCTCTAAATTTCATGTTGGCTTTATAACTTCCTTTTAATTAATTAATCATCATAAATTTAATTTCAAGCTCTTTGTGCATATTTTTTAAAATAAATGTAAAGGTAATAAGATATTTAATATGAAAGTTTACAATTTTTTTTAATTTTTTCATATTGTTTGCTTTGAATTTATTTAGAGCGTGCCACGTGTGTACTAATCAAAACCAAATGCGTCTAACTTCTATCAAATGAAAGTGAATTCTTAATTCCCTTTACAGTTAATGCTGAAATTTTATTTAGCACCCTAAATTGAAATGTATTTAAAATTGGGAATTTGATGAATTTGGAAAGTAAACAAGTTAAAAGATTATGCTAATTTGAAAAGAATTAAAGTGCATTGTATTGAATTAAATTGAAATTGTTACTTTTACACGAATTGAAAAGTCTAGGAAATGATACTATGAAATGTAAATACAGTACTTGGAATGAAATTACAGAGAAAAGTATTGAAAATGGACTTGAAAATATAAATTGAATTGGAAATTGGTTGATTTGCTTATCTTGCTTGATTGATTCTTTTCTCCTCTTTAACTATTGCTTTTGAAATAACTGCGGTGAATATTTCAGATGTCATTTCTCCACCTTAGAGCTCCACTTCCTTTATTATTGATAGAGTGCCATATATTAAGGAATGTGCCTTTTAAACTGTTTGTCAGTTCTACCATATTTCTATCCCACTAACCGACTAAATTAATTAATTAATTTAAATTCATAAATTAATTAATTAATTAACTATATTTAGATAATTATTTGGACTGGACTTATAATTGAAATTTTTTATTTGAGCTAGCTGGACCTATAATTTTATGGACCAAAAACACATATAATAATTTTATTTGAACAAATTAAATAAAGTACAAAATATATAAAATAACTTATAAAATAAATAAATAAATAGAGTAGAATAATACTTTTGATATGTTTTAATTTTTATAATTTCCCGTGACTCTTTTTTAATTAAATATTGTAATTAATTTTTAGTATAAAATATTGACAATGAGACTATAGATATTTTTTTTAGAATAATATTTATATATTTATCAAGTGGATATTTAATTTAGCATGTTTGGAGCTAACGATTGTCAACAATATCAGCTATTGTCGATAATAGCAATTGCTATTGTCGACAATAGCAACTGGCACCAATTGGGTGCCAGTTGCTTTTCTCCAATACGCGTTTTTAATGCGTATTTGCTGCCTATAAAAGGGCAGGCTCACCTCATTCATTTGTATCCCAAATCTCAAATTGAGAGAGTTTCTAGTGAGAAAAAAATAGAGAGTTTTATTTAAATTATTTTTCTCCTACTTTCAAGAGAGATTATTGTTGTTATCTCCTTGTGATTTAGAGAGAAAGTTGTAATTCCTATTATTTCTTATAGTGGAATTCTTCTATCTTTGCCCGTGGTTTTTACCCTAATTTGTTTGGGGGTTTTCCACGTAAAATCTGTATGTCCGAATTATCTTTATTATTTTCTCAAATTATTAGCTGCAGTCTTGCTCTAATCCGGTGTCAATTTCCACAACATTATCTTCTAGTGGTCACTGGTTACCATTCTCTTGGGCCAAATAATTAATCTAAACTTAATTCTGATGTCATATGACATACACACCTATCATTCGTATTTTTTTCTTCTGTATGTAGGAGTGGTTTCTTTTTTCTGTATGTATGGTTGGTTTATATGTGATTATTTTAAAAGGTTTCTACTCTACATCAAAATAATAGAACCCTTACTTGGCAAAAAATAAAAAAAATACAGAATCCTTGAGAGCAGTGATGATGGAGTCATAATTTTTTTTTTTTTTATGAGTGGCAAAATTTCTTAAATTATAATTTACATAAAGATAATATGTATAATTAAGTCAACTTTTATATATTTAAAGGAAATTTTCATCTAAAATAAATGGATCAAATACAATATATAATCAAATTTTTATAATTTTATATCTAAACTTTTTTAATATTTTTTAGGTTATAACTCCCTCAGCCCTTAACTCTGTCATTACTTGAGAGTATTATATTAATAGGAATATGTTTATAGGCTTGTAAAAAAGTGAGAAGATGTCATATACCTAACCTAACTTTGAACAAATAATCACAAATTCAAATCTCTTCATTTATTATTAATATGTTTCTTTTTATATTGAAAGAAAATAAATAATCAAAGCATTTAAAGATGAAGTATAAAAACCTTTAAACCTTCAAATTGCTAAGAGATTGAAGTATATACACAAACTTTAATTCTTGCACCATATTGAAAAGAAAATAACCATATTAGAGTGTGAGACTCCAAATTACTAATAGATTAAACACTGGCAATCATAGGAAGGGCTAGGAGCTGCCACATAATTTCTTTTGAATTTATACCTAGAATTTTTTATTTTTCTATATTTGCCCCCTTAATTATTTATTTATTTTTTCATATTTGCCCTTTTAATTTTTATTATTACCCTTCTAACTCTAGAAATTTTTATAGATGACCCCATAACTCCACAATTTTTTTAAAAAAAAAAAATTTTACACCTACAATTTTTCTTTCTTTTCTTTTTTTTCTTTTTTTATATTTGTCCTCCACTTTTTTTTAATTTTCATATTTTCCCTCAATTTTCTTTTTACCCTTTTTACTCAAAATTTTTTTACAATTAGACTTTTATATTTATATATAATCTTATAAAAAAATTGATGCTGTGCAGACAATTAAACCATAGACACAAGAATACGCCAACTCGTATTATACTTTTTTTACCTTTTTATACATACATGTAATTAGCATTAATTAATTTGAAGTCAAAATTTGAAATGATAATCATATTATTGTCAACATTAGTTCAACTAACCATCAAATTATTGTCAAAATTAGCTCACAAGTAGGTGGCCAAATGAAGAAATTTGGTTTGTCAAAGTTAGCTTAACTATTCACCATTAATTTGTCAAAATTAGGTAAGGTGGGTGGCTAAAATTAAGGAAATTTTAGTTGGAGTTGTTGGTTATTTGCCTATATAAAGGCTAGAGTTTCAAGCTTAAATGTATCCCAATTTGAGAGAGAAAATAGAGAGTTTGAGAGATAAAAATATTTGAGTGTGTTTCTCCTATTTTAAAAGAGAGAAATTAATTTGTTTTCTCCTTATAAAATAGAGAGAGGTTGTGTTGTTGTAACTCTTATTATTTTCTCATAGTGAAATTCTTCTATCCTTATCCGTGGTTTTTACCCTAATTTCTTTGGGGGTTTTCCACGTAA
>CATKHJ011020491.1:0-13724 GCA_949750685.1 Vernicia montana
GCATCAAATCCAATTAAAATGAATCTTCTCCTTTCACTTTCTTTTATGTACTTTGTTCTTTCTTTCAATTCCTTCTTTAATTGCTTTTTGCTATTTGGATTCTTTCTTTAAATTGCTTTTATTATTGGATTTGATTTTGGGAATGTGTTGCTTTCCTAGAATCCCATAAGGGCTAGAGAAAGTATCCCCTATTTTGGTTTATGTTGTAACTTTAATATTTGCTTTCTTTATTTAAATTATTTTAATGCTTATTTTCTTTATTTGCTTTAATTCATTTTAATTCATAATTGTTCATTCATTTAATTGTTCATGAAATTCTATTTTAAGTCATTGTATATTAAACTTGCCAAACTAATTTTAATTAAAAATAAACCGAAAACCTAGTCCTCGAATTCTCTTTGGTAATCGAGGCTAGTGTATTTTTCATTGGACAATAAATTGGAGTCATTAAATGGGTTTTCCCTTAACTTTTCCCAACTAAAAAATAAATTAAGGTGGCGACTCCCAAAAATAATTTTCAAAGATTAACCAATCCGAACCCGAGGGTTCCATCGTGAGACCAAACCCGAATGAGCATTTCGATCCCCTCTAGCGGATCGGACCGGTGCTCGAGTGAGGCCTCACACCTAGCTGTGAGGTTGGCTTCCACTGTTGGTCAATATTAATGCTAGGCTTAACATAGCTTTGTTGGACGTTTTAGTAACATGACAGTTTATATCACATTATAGCAGTTCACCCCAACATATATAATTTGCTCAGATTAAACAAAGTGAGGGAGCACCAAAACCCCTATTTGATTATGCATAAGCCTGTTAATTAATCCAAGTTGTTTACTAATATGCCAAAGCCTCATTTAGTTGGTTACTACACATGCAAGCATGCCATCCTAATTGATTAACCTAAACATGCATTTTTTCTACCAATTATGAATTAATTGGAATTGGGTTCAAGCAAACAAGCAACAAACAATTGAATATAAATTAAAGGACCTAAACATGCTTTCTAATCAAACAAGCAACCTAATAATGCATCATCTCTAATTAAAACCAATTTTAATTAACAACCTAGGTAAGCATGCATTCTAAGGTGATGGTTCCAATTTAATTCCAATTTCATGCCTAAACAAAATAATAAATTTACCAAATTGATTAGTGATCATAGAATCCTAAGTCTAAAAACATAAAATGGGATTAGGGGAGGGGAATCCTTTGAAACGTGAAGAATATTTAAGATTACAACCTTTTTGTTGACATAAATTGGGTTATAAATTTAGTCAATCTCGATTTTGATCTTGACAATTTAATTGAATGGAACTAATGGTTTATCTAAGTGTATTTTGACAAATAAAATGCCTAAGAAAAGCTTGGGAATAAAAAACTTAGAAAATTCTTTAAGTGTTATGTTGGACCTATAAGTAGCACCCGCAACAGGCAAGTCGAGATCGCAACATGCTCAGTTATAACCATAATTTAATTCAATTGAAAATGGTTGATATCCGTGGTCTTTGTTGCAACCGCAATTTAGAACGCGAAAGGAATTTCACGACTGCAATGAAGAAAGCGCGACTGCGACATTCATAAGGTAGATAGTCGATCCAATGGTCATATTGAACAAATAATGAAAGTCTGCCATGTATCACTAGCCATTTGAGACATATAAAGATCATGACCACAATTCAACAGTCTTGCCCTCAAAAAGCATATTACGACCGCGATTCTTGTCTGCCAAAGCATTAAACGCAGATTTTCTAGCTGTTGGAGCAAGATTTGGGCATACACTATTTGTAACAACGCTTTGGTAGTGGGAAGCTATAAATACTCCCTCCAAAGGCCTTCAATGTCATATAACTAATTCTCAAGTGGCCAAATTCTTGCAATTTAATTTCTCAAGCCTTAAAATTCATTAATTCTTTATTTGTGTTTGTTGTAGAGCATGATTGCTTATAAGGGTTGTGAGTGAGCCACAAAACTCTTGTTGAGTTGTGAGCGAGCCTAGGAAAACTCAAGTTAGGTTTAAGTATGAGCCTTGGGAAATACTTGTAAGGTTTGGTGTGAGCCTAAACACTAAGTTTGGAGTGAGCTTGTAAAACTCCTTATACAAAGTTAAAGTTAGTGGAACACCCAATTGAAGTTGGGGAGTGGATGAAGGATTGATCATAATATGAACTACTATAAAAATCCTTGTGTTATCTCTTATTTCCTTCTAACTTTTAATTTTCCACTCTCATAATTTTTTAATTTTTCCACCAATTCAACCCCCCTTTTTGGTGCACATTGGGAAACAAGTGGTATCATATTTACAAGTTTCAACGCGTGAGAAAAGATTAAGATGGCCAATGAAGAAATGCATCACCTCAAGCCACACTTTGATGGCACCGACTATGCTTATTGGAAGTATAGGGTGGAGGTATATCTGGATAGTGATCTCATAGACGTATGTGATAGTTTCATTGAAGAGTGGAAGCCTCCATCAAAGGTTATTGATGGAATTAAAGAGGTTATCCATAGAAAGGATTAGGTTGATGCACAAAAGAGAGCTAATGGGAAAAATAAAAGAGCAATGACAATTCTTCTAAGTTCTTTATCTAAAGAAGAATGTGGTAAAGTCCAACATTGTCCAAGTGCCCATAGAATTTGGAGAACATTGGAGAACTACCATGAAGGGACCAAGCAAGTCAAGTCCAATAAGATTCAATTACTCACTACCGAATATGAGCTCTTCAAGATGAAGCCAAATGAAAGCGTCACTGTCACATCTTACTTTTGGGATGGGACGGTCCTAAGGCATGGGTAGGCCTAAGGCCACCAAAAATCCGTAGAACCCAACTAACACTACAACTCTACTGAAATCTAATAGAATGTCGGTTGCATGTTCAACAATACCCAAGATATGAAACCTGCAAGCAAAATACACTTCCAATAATTTTCCTCCCTTATATCCTCAACTTTACAGCCAATACAAATCCTCTTAATATTTTTCTCATGTATAAAGATTTATTTTTAAGGTCAATCTCACACATCAATAGTTGATTGCACTTCTATATTAAGTCATTTACTAGCATCATTATGTACATATTATGTAATTTACAACACTAACTTAAGATTCTTAGGTATCATGGAGCATTTAGATATTACACTAATTTTATTTACATATATTGTCTTACAACTAATTATACAATCATCAAAACACAATATCCTTTCCTTATATTGACCTCCAACTTCAAGTGAATAATAAAACTTAAGTTGCACTGATAAACCTCTATTCCTATAAAAAAAAATAGGGGAAGGGGAGTGAGTAAACTCAGTGAATGCATTCTAAACAATTATGCATATGAGGTCGGTTCACTTCGATTTGGTTTCACAATGGGATCAGGGATTGCAATGATAGAAATATAAATAACACTGGTACTGGGGTTCAGTAGCAAGAATAGCAATATCAATAACACTAGCACTAGGGTTCAGTTGAAAGAATGGCAATATTAAGAACGATAACAATGAAGGCAATATTGATAACACTGGCACTAGGGTTCAATAGAAATCTGGATTCACTAGATGAGTGCGGAATTTACCATCGCTACTCATCAACACTACACTAGTGGTAGAGGCTTTTCTTTTGGAGCAATACCACAACGTAAGGTTAGCTAGACCTTACAGCTAGGGCATTCAAAATCCCTCCTAGCAAGGGTCACTTCATTGTGCACAAAGCTCGGTGTTTCCCACACCGAAAAAAGAGAATCTCTGCCTTTAGGAACAATAACACTGTACTATTTTTGGTACTTCAAAGAATGTTCAATTAACACTGAGAAATGTTTAATTCAATAATAGATATGAAAATATAGATAGGAAAAATCAATGGAGCATTACAGCACTAGGATTCTCTTGGAATCCGAGCAATATACAATATCATTGTCAAATGAAATATGATATGGTTTTTAATTCAATTTCAAGTAAAGATTTAGGTATGAATAACAATATGGACAATTCAATCAAAGAAACAAATGGCAATTCCATATACATAAAAATGTAGAATACACTCACTTGTTTGCACTTGTCTTCACTAACTTTTCTTCAATTACTCTAGTTGAGGATTTTCTTCCTCCTCAGGATTCTCTACACACAATACATGCACTCAATAAGTCTAATTTACATAAGCAAATTCATTAAAACATTAAAGTTTAAAACATATTTGTAGGATCCTTTCATGACCCAGCCCCACTATTTTTTCCATTTCTTTAGCTACACAACTCTAAATGGAACAATTAATTTTTTATATGAAACTAGACTTATAATTTTACATTTAATTAGTTTTGATCTCAACTTGGTTTTTCTTCTAAGGTTGTCCAACTTAAGGGTAAATATCAGAAATTCTGCCAGTCTATATACCCTGTCACAGTTTAGAAATTCTCATATATCTCCCAATATACTAGGATTTTTGCTCTAAAATTTATATATCATTTAGAATACATATTAAGGTTCATTTATTATGTTTTATTCATCTTCAAATTCGTATTTTAAGATACTCTAAATTGGATTCAAACTTTCTAAAATCTCAAGGTAGGTCTACAGGAAGCAGTTTCCTTCTCCTTTTCATATCTCCAAAAATAACAATAATTAGCTTAATATTCCTTCTATAAAAATAAACTAAATATATCAAGATACAATTTTTATGTTTTGACTTTCTTCAAATTCGTGCTCCAAAGTGTTCAATTTTCCCTCTCAAGTTCCAGAACTTTTCAAATCTTAAATCTGTCTCCTCTTACTTCTTGCTTCCTTCATCTAATTCTTTCATTTCTTACTCCTTTCCACAAAAACTACCTCAATTATATATTTTTCACTTATCAATTCATCTTTTATCAACTTCAAAATCTCTTTTCTCTATCCCCCAATTCATTCATCATAACCACACCATCAATAATCACAATATCACAATTAATCATCATCAAACAACACACACATATATATAGATGAGAAGAATTGAATTAATTCATATTCTTATCTTAAACATCCTTTCCTTGTTCTTCTTGTTCTTCTTGTTCTTGTTCTTCTTTCTCTTGCTCTCTCTTTCTTTTCTCTCTTCCTTTCCTTTACAAGAAAGTTGCTAGAATGAGAAGATGAGACTTATCTTCTCATCTTACCTATCTATATATTTTCTTTTTCTTTTATTTAATTCTCATATAATTTTGTCAAATTCTCCTCCCTTGGATCACCATCATCATTGGCTGGCCATGACACATGTTTTTATTTTTATTTTTATTATATTTTTTTATTTATTTTCTTAGTCAAATATAATGATTATCTTTTAAAATAAAATTACCTTTTTGCCCTTTTTTGCCTACAATTTTACTACTCTTTCTAGTTTTAGTCTAAAATTATTTTCAATCAAATTTTTAGGGTTCTAGTATCCTAATCAACATTTCTCCCATAAAATTTCCTCAATCAAGATTTAATTAAAAATCTCCAAGTCGGAATCCATCGGTTTCGCGCTTTGCTTACCGATTTCACTTAGGTATTTTCAATGCCCATCTCTAATTCAATTTTTACATTCCATCACTTCTAATGTCCTCATATTTATATAAATTCTCCAAATAAAATCTAGAAATCCTTTCCAAGATCAGGATTTTCCGGTCTTGAACTTAACACCTCAATTTTCCAAACCCGTATCCTTTTTAGGGTTTCAATTTCTAACTTTTTATTTTCCTTCTTACACTCTTCATTTCACTTATTTCCATGTCAAATATAGCTCTTCTGATACTTTTTCTAATATCCCCTACCTTATTTCATACATTCAGGGGGTTCGAATTCCAGACCGATACCCGTTCAGTTCTCTGATTTTCACAACCATTATTTATACTCTCTCGCTCCTATTTCGATCACTTCCTTTCAACTTCAGTACTCAAAGTGAACACAGGGTCGGGGTGTTACAAAAAGAATCTTTTAGAAATACTCTAAGCATATATATATATATATATATATATATATATATATATATATATATATATATATATATATATATATATACACGATCAAAAAGTAACTTACTTGTAACGCGCTTAAGATAGCAGAACACGTGCCCGTAGAGGGATCCCCATTCTCCCCTATATAAAGGTAACTTTCATATCACTTCCATACATTCAATACATTTTCTCACTACTCTCTCTCTAATTTGAGTGTTGGAACCTCCTCGTTGGGATAGCCCCCAGGGAGTTCCTGACCTCTCTCTCTTGCTTGTAGGTCCTACCCTTCACTAGATCTCTCATCTAAATTAGTAGGTAAAATTTATTCTTATCAGAATGACGCCAAATAATAAAGGACCCATCAAATAATGGAAAAATCCCTAATCTGCAATAAATTAATTCCAAAAAATAATTTAATATATGGTCCTGCTTAAGCTTTAAATTCAAGCTAGTATTAATTGAGATCTACTGATCTAGAAATAGACAGACAACAAAAAAAGCGAATGAAAAGGTGAAAAATCAAAAGAAAGGAAACAATTTATTTATTTCAATTATTAAATAAAATATTTTTTTATTTCAATTATGAAATAAAATATTTCTTTAAATTTTAATTTTGATTAATTTGTCTTTGACAAAATCATAACTAAATTTAAAAATTGAGACAAAATAGATAAAATTAAAAATTTGATTATTAAAAATTTGGTTTTTCTAATGAGTGTCTGAAGTGCACTAGTTAAGAAATAAAAATTCAAATTAAATTAAATAAATAAATTTTAAAATAAAATAAATGAGTGAAAAGTGAAAATTTTGATTTATAACTTGCGATGGTAGTGATTGTAATGAAATAAATTACATCAAAATCTCCACTTTTTTCTTAGTCAATTTATTTTTATATTAATTTAATTATATTGATCTGAAATAATTGTTTTATAACTATATTTTATTTGAGATAATTGCTATTAATCAGTGTCCTTAATACGCTCGCTAGAAAAATTATCAATTTTGAAAAATTAAAATTTAATTTTATATTTTAAGTTATATCCTTAAAAAAATAAATAAATTATATTTTGATTTCATTTACTTCAAATGGATTAATCTTAAATCTTCTTTACCTAACAAATATTCCTTAAAAAATTTAAAGAAGAAGAAGAAGATGGACCAACAAATAAAGGAAAACTCCTTAATTTCCAAAGCCACTACCAAATCACATTTATTAGCATTAATATAGGAACTAGAAACCACAAATTTCTTCGAAAATAGAAGTAAACTTTAATAAATTATAGTAAATCTTAACCTATAGACTTATATATATATATACATATATTATTATTATTCATTTATATCAATCATTTATTTCTTCTTTCAACAATATCATTTTGTTGAAGAATTTTAAGTGCGAAAAAATTATATTTAATGCCATATTCTTTAAAATAATTCTCAAAATCTGAATTTTCAAACTCTTTTCCATGATCATTCTTAATATTAGAAATGACATATTATTTTTTGAGTTTGTAAAACCTTCATGAGTGAAATGAATGTATGAAATGCATCATGTTTATGAGCACGGAAAAACACCCAAGTAAAGCGTGAATAATCATCAACAATCACAAGATAATAATATTTTTCACCAAGATTTGAAGTTCTTGTAAGACTGAACAAATCCATATGAAGTAATTATAAAGGTCTTGTCATGCCTCATCCTTGGTACTTTCTTATCTTTATCTTTGCTCGTCACCGATATGTTCTTAATACATCATATTCGCTTTACCAAGGCGTGACAGTCCTAGGGTATGGGTAGGTTTAAGACCACTAATCACCTCGTAAAACCCTTATATGCCCAGAATCTAATATCATATTCAATCATACTCGACTAATCGAAGCTTATGTGGCCCAATCTCACAACAATATATTAAAGAACATATTTAAACTTAGGATAAAATCTTTCTCTTATTAATTATTCAAATATTTTCATTACATAAAATTTCCTTACAAACTATTCATTTTCTATTTCAGTTATGAATATTATAATAAAAATTTAACATACTATGTCTATGTCCTAACTCTAGCTCAAATACCTTCCTTATCATAAATAGCTAGAGCCACTTTGATAAGAGACACTCCTATCTTCTATATTCTTCAATTTATAACCTAAAATCCACAAATGATGTGATGAGCCGTCAACTCAGTAAAATCATAGAAATGCATTAGGAACAAGGATTTTATAAACAATCAGAATATCGAAGAGAAATTTATCATTCAAAGTACTATATGAGATCAATACAATAGGAATCATATGAGATCATGAATGTTGAAGACAATATATATCAAAATATTTTTTCATATAAATTGACAAAAACATGCATTTGTGAGTTTGGATTTATTATTCCACATCACCACAAATCTCACATCATTATCCATCAGAGATCAAATGTTGGGACAAACCACTAACCCATATGTTTCTACAATTGTAGCACCATCATATACCATCGCGTTATAAGTAATAAACTATCGAAGGCACTATGAGCTAACTCATGTACTCTTTGTAACAATCATGAACTACTACATGTCCAAGAAATATCTTTGCATGCCTGCGAGAAACATCTTTATAGACCTGGTCAATCGAATCACTAGTGTCCTTAGTCTAATGAATACCTTCATTAATTGGGTGTTCTGTCAGTTTAACATTCAATAAATATATATAACAATAATACTTAAGAAGAAATCTTTCATTTCATCTCAATCATAAAGTTAGCCCAATTGGCTTCGATTACAATATAGTGACTTCGGTCATTTGGACCTTCGTCTATTAAAATGAAATTGGCTTAGATTATAATAGAATGGTTTTGATTACAATTAAGACTATTTTGTTTAAAAATATATATAGCTTTAGTCCAAATGACTTCACTTACATAATGATGGCTTCGCCGATTTCACTTTTTGATAGAACTTACAAAGCAAATACAATATTAGGTTACCCACCGAAGGTGATGGTAACAATAACACTAATAAAAATACTGAAATCATAAGAGCTCAACAAAGGAATGGAATTCAACGAAATGCAAGGAGGAATTTCATCATATTGTTCATGCATTTCTTACCTTACATATAATAAGATTTTTATATTCCTATAACCTTACCTCTCATATATCCATCTTCAGCTTCGGCTCTGTGACACCCCTCAAGTTCCTTTTCGTCTCTTAATTTCTCCTTCATTTTTGGTGCCAACATTTCCAAAAAAGAGTATCTCCAACAAGGCCAAATCACCATCAATATATACACTAGGGCCTTGTATCAAAATCATCATCATCAAGATCTCCATCAATGACTTCCTAATAACTCCTTAATCATTCCAGACCAAGGCATCACTTCCTAGGTTCGGATCATCATCAAAGTCAGCTTCGTCCATCCTTAGGCTTATTGGATCCATCGATCTATCCTCTAGAACCACTTAGAGATATTCCAAGAAAACTGGAAGAATCATCTACTTTTTAGATCTCGGGTTTCAATTGCCAAAGGGCCATTTACTTTGGAAGGAAAGTTTGAGATTTGAATCGGTTTCTACTAAGCTTCAGAGAAAAAACTCAGAATTTAAACTTTTAGAAAGAGATTGTAACCGTTCAAAATAAAACTGAATAATCTTAAGATCTTAAATAGAAAGAAGTAATTATAGCTTCTGTTATGAAATGACATAAAGTCAGTCAACAGTTATTTATGGAGAAGACAATTTTCATTGGAAAAGTAAATTTTTATTGGAACGATAACTTTTTCTTGGAAAGGAAAATACCATTAATGGTATGAAGAAAACTATCAGTGGTAGATGACTTTTCACCTAACTATACTTATTTGTTGCAATAAAAATATCTTACTCTATCATACGTTCGAATCTATTAGTTCACCTCCTAATTATCTACAGTACTGAAGCCTTATCATTGAATCCACAACTCGTCTTCGTAAACATATACTGATATCTAAGTACTACCATAGAATTTACAGCTCGTCTTCGTCTTATCCAATCTAGACTTACCTGATTCGCTTCGTAAATCTATGAACATCTTAGGCCTCGTCATCAAGTTCCTAGACTCATCTTATATTCGTTACACTCGTTTCGCTGAACCGAACCCATATGTCCGTCTACTATTATCAAGTCCTTCGCTCATCTTACTCTATATCAGATTCGTCTATCTCATAAATTATTTTTATCAATTAACTCGAACATATTCATTTTCATGTCACGTCTCTTATCATTTCTATCATCTTCCATACAATCTCGTCTATGATTTAGCCTTGTTACCATAGTTCATTTTTACTAAAAATTAACTTTTGTCACCAACCTTATTCTAGCCATCAAAACTCTAATCATACTCTAGTTCCCATCTTCGTCCTAATATCAACATCCATAAAAATAACTACTATCTGAGGTATTATAAGTCTAGAAGTTGAAACAACATTTTTAGATTTAAAATAACTTCTAAAATGTTTTTCTTTTGAACAAGTGTCACAAACACTTTCCTTTTTAAAAACAAGTTTTGGCAAACCATTTACTAAATCCATTTTGGAAAATACTAGCATCTTTAGTTGAAAATAACCAAAGATTTTTGTTTTAAGCATCATTTAAGTCCACAATATATACATTTCCTTGGCAATATCCAATGAAAGTAATCTTGTTAGTTTTGATATTCACAACTTCACATGCAAGTGACTCAAAAATGACTCTATAACCCTTATCATACAATTGACTAATGCTCAATAAATTATGCTTAAGATTATCAACAAATAACACTTTAGTTATAAAGAGGTCACCATTACAAATTAGTCAATTCCAATGATCTTGTCTTTAGAATTATCTCTGAAGCTTATATTACCTCCTCTTTTGGCTTTCAATTTGGTGAATTGTGTCTTGTCTCCGATCATGTGCTTTAAGCATCCACTATCTGTGAACCCTCAATTTTATACCTTTAAGATGCTGCCGTAGCTTAATACCTGCTAAATTTAGTGTACTACGTAGAGCCAATACGGCGGTTTCACTAGCCAGTTATAAGGAGTCAAGGGGTCAAGGGGGCAGCGCCCCCTCGAAAAAATGAATTTTCAGGCATAATATTGCAAGGAGACTGACACTTTTCCGAACTTGACCGGACTTTCTGTACCAGACAACAATTTTCCAATACTAACCGGATTTTTCTCAAATCTGACTGCCAAATTATCCGATAATTAATTTTGAGTCCACCGACGCTGATTTATAATTTTTCAGAATCTCAAAAGTCCCGAAAACTGACCAAAAAATTCTAAAAACTGACCCGAAAACTAAAAAATAGTCTGCAAATCAGACTTTGGGTGCAGTCCGCTGGAGCTGCTGGCGGCACCGCCGCCATGCATCCAGGCGGCGCACCGGATAGTCCAACAACGCTGCCACTATTCACTGTACTGACATCCATACTTGCCACGTCAGCAGCCGCCGATGCCTCTATTTCTATGCACCGTACCTGCAATTCAAAATTTTGATTTTACCCTTCTTTCAGCCCCTTTTGGTCTTTTCACCCACCTCATTTTTCCTATAAATACCCCCCTCCATTTCCCATTTCTTTTCACCCCTGGAGCATTTTGTTGATGATTATCCATTTGCTCTCTTCTCTCTCTCTCGTTAATTTTCTCACACTCATTTTGAGACATCACCCTAATTAATTAAAATTAATTAATTAAATTTTTTTTAATTAATTAATCTCCAACTGAATTTGATTAATTAATCCTTTTAATTGATCACTTTAATTAATTAATCTTTTTAATTAATTAAAATTTGGGTAATTAAGCCACCAAATTATCAAATTAATTTCCTCCGAAATTAATTTAAATTTATCATCGAAAATCGATAAAATAGAATTTCGATCTGAAAAACCACTCCGCCCACTCAAAATCTCCCAAGAGAAGGTACAGCATCTTTTCTTACCAACCCCAAAATCACTCAAAATCAAATCAAATGAATCTGACCAATCCCTAAACCCCTCCACCTTACTGTGGAACGAACTACGTGGGTTTTAATTCCCATCCAATGGGGTACGTAGGCAGGCTTGAAATTTAACTCCAAGCCTCAAATCCAAATCTCAATCAATCCCCTTCCCCTTTTATTTTAATTTATACTTTCTTTTAAATTTTAATTACTGCAATTAGTTAATTACTTGCTCTTTACTTTTTTCCATACATTCATAAATATGTCATGTTCATGCATTATAATCGTCATTAATACTTGTCATCCATGAAAATAATTTTTAAAGTCCAATTAAACTTAAGAGCGAAATCAATATTATTTAAAACTAAAAACCTAGTCCACGAACTCAACTTAGTTCAAAGATTAGTGATTTATCCTTAGGTAAATTAATTAAAGATTAATGAATTGGAGTCAAATTGAGTTTTTCCTTAATTTTTTCATTTAAATAAATTGGGGTGGCGACTCCCGAACCCTTTTCAAAACTCAAAATAATTTTTCGAAGCGATAGCCGTTTCCAATCGTGAGCACCGAAACTCATACCTAACCTCGCTTAAAAATTGCTTGCCTTTCCTTAAGGCAAATTTCATTTTATTTTTTTTCCCGAGCGAGGGGAGGGGCGTTCGGGCGAGGTCTCACAGTTGGCGACTCCACTGGAGACTAGTTGCCACCCTTTTTCAATAAAAGAAAAGCAAATAAAAAGGATTACTATTTGGTTTGAATTTTTTCAAAATAATCTCCATTTGGTACTTGAGTTTAATTTGACTTTCATGCATCATTTTGCATAATAAAGGTTTATTGCCTAGCTCTAAATTTAGGAAAACTTTTGGATGGTGAGTAGCATTGGCTCGACAACTCTCTTTGAGTATGTTGGGAGATAGCGAAAGCATTCCACCTTACAACGAATCCCCGATTATTTCGATGGTGTAACGAACATTCCGTACTGTTGGACCCACGCGAGTCTCTTTGACTCACATGTGAATAGGTATATCGATGCTCTAGTGGGACGGGGACCCTTAAACCAAGCTACTCTTCACCCTTGTGCATATAGTGTCTTTAGCCTTTGACCCTAGTTTCCATGAACCGTAATAATCAAGACCTTGTGCATATACCATGAAATTTTTTTAGCATGCATCCCGACATAACCATGCATACATACCTCGTGTCTAGGTTATGCCTTGAGCCAATTCTTGTCACCCTGTAAACCAAAATCGGTGGTCTATCACCAAAAAGAAAAAAAACACACTCAACCAATAAATTCTGTGAAATGAGTCTTTTCCCGATATACTATTGCATCCAAATATCCTTTTTCAGTGTAAATTCTTACCCTTCCTTTTCCTTTTCTTTTTGAAGGTACCAATGGCCCACCCAATCAACATGAATACTATGAACGCCCTCCTCACCAACCTCCTCAAAAAGCAAGAGGAGACTTTTCAAACCAGCCTCAACTTTGCCCTCAGTACTCAACAAGCCAATTTCAGCAAAGCTTTAGCCGCCCAACAAACCAATTTCAATCGAGCTCTGACTACTCAACAAGCCAACTTCAATAATGCATTGGCCCATCTCACTAAAGCCTTAAGCTCTCAAAAGCAGACCATGAACCAAATCAAGTCAAATCTAATGGCTTCAAATCCTTTGACCACACCCGTATTAATATGACCAGCATCACATCCCCCCATTTTTCTAATCAAACCAAGTCATATCCAATTAATTCAAGTTTCGCCGCACCCCATCTTGATCAGACCAACACCGTAACTCCTTCCATGATCAATCGGCCCGACACCTCCCCTTTCT
>CATKHJ011020540.1:0-11367 GCA_949750685.1 Vernicia montana
CAAACTAAATATTATTTTTGATATTATTATTATTTTACAAAAATTTAACAAATATGCAAAAAAAAATAATTATTACAAATATGGTGAAAAACTAATATAAAAATTAAATAATTTATTTAACATAATAATTAAAAAAAATACCTTTTTTTTTTTATGATTATATCTTTAAAAATGAAAAATATCACCTGAAAAAATTAAAATAAAAGTTAGAAAAAATAAAAGTTAGATAATTTAAACAAATATATAAATTACTTTTAAAATTAAAATTAATTTGTAAAATAAAATACCTTACCTTTTTTGAAATATTATTTCTTCCAAAATTATAATTATTTCAATGAAAAAAAAAATTGTTGCTGTTAAATGAAATGATAGAAAATAGGTGCGGTGAAAAATGAAATGTGGGAGAGCTTATGAGGAGGGCTGAGAGTAAGAGGAGAGAGCTGAAATTAAATGGCGATGGGTTGTGCATGTGGTAGCAGATTTTAAATTATTTCCGCTTTGTCCCCAGCCGTTGAATCCCTTATGATCCAACGGTACACACAAATCTTGTACTTATAGTGCTAGATTGACTCTGCATGCGTCTGCATGCAGAGTCTCATCAATCCTATCACTGCACGAATCTTTTAATCCGGTACTCAAAGTACCGAATTTAAAAATTCACAAACAACTACCACAATTAAGTACAAATTCGGTATTTAAACTACCAGATTTGTGCATATGTGGCAGTCAAATTCGGGAGTAAAAATATCGGATTCTAAAAAACAAAAATCCGAGTGTTTGAGAACCGGATTAAAAGTTCTCTCACTAAAAAGTGGCATATTTTTTAAAAATATTTTAAAAACAAACATATATAGATAAATATTTTTTAATTTTTGCATATATTAGTCAAATGCCCAATTTTGTTTTTGTCCCTCAGTGATGTTAATTGGGAAGCCCATATGGTGGCTAAGCAAGCCCTTTTAGATGATTACTTAAACAGTAATCCTTCTATTCTTAAGGATTGGCTTCAGAGCAAGCTCGGGAATTGATAATTTAACATTCTTCGACAATGTTATATATCAAATATCCAAATCTAATAGAAATAAAGAGCTGCATAAGATATTTACAGTTTCTTGAATTCAAAAATTCCTGCATCATAACCGCTCAGAATGCTTAGATGGAGTTTTATACATATATTATTTGGCTCGTGGCCTATCAGCTCAAATGCTCAATTGTTAGTTCATCACCTCATCCTAGATGATGAAAACAAGGAATTTTATTGATTTTATGTTATAGATGGTGAGCATTTGATAGACTAAACAAGAGAAGAAAAGTCGAAACCTCTAGCCACATTTGGATTGAGGGTTTTAAAAATCCATACAACTAAAAACATGTGATTCTGATCAACAATCTTACTTTTAAGGTATTTTTAAAATAAAAATATAATTTACAAATCTCATTCATTAAAATGAGAAATTTCACAAAATCTCACTTTGAATGACCAACTTAAAAATCATTCAAAATAAAGGACTTCATTGAATTCAAAATTGAAGAATTTCAGCAGCGAATGAAAGATTTTCAAAAATCTATGGATACTTCAAAATCCCACAAATCCAAATATTACCTCAGTTTTGCAGGCTAAAGAAGAAAATATTACCTCATTTTTGCAGGCTAAAGAAGAAAATAAAAAAGTGACTATTTTTCAACCTGTCCAACCATAATGGACATTCAATTACAAAACATTATCTCAAGGTACATATGGTGAGAGACAGATTTTTTACGAAGCAACCATATCATGGCATAAGTTTTCTTTCAATCTGAACAATGACTCAAAAAGCTTTATGTTAACAAACTTTTAAATTTGATGTTCATGCACAAGGACTCCAACTTCAGTCCTCTTTGCCATCTACTACCTCAGCAGATCCTGAAACAGGCACTTGCTGCTGCGGACCAGGTTCGCTTGCTGCACCCACCTGCTAAAACACAAGAAAACCCAATTTTGCTTTACTACTGAAAGCAGCATAAATACCAAAAAAGAATCAGGAGTACCACAAAGCCCACACCCTGACTAGACAACAGTCAAATTAGCAGTAGAAGAAACACAAGCACAAATGAATAATATGATATAAACGTCATATGATTTATAAATGTCCTCTTCAATCTACAAAATAAAAGTACCATAATGCAACAAATAATTTATCTTTGTTTTTTTTTTCATCATAAAATCATCTAAATTGGACTTACAATAGTTTCACAGTGTCTTGGGAAACAAATAACTAGCACTGGGATATCTCCTGAAAAGAACACTAAAAGCTTAAAGCATTGTTATTCATTTGCTACATTAAATTTTCACCAGTCCTCAATTTTGGAATCAAAGTTTAAGGGTGTGCTTTCTTGTGGCATAGAAAAACATAGGAAACACATTAATTAATCTCCTAAAAGTTGAAGTTGTTTTTCCATACTTGAAAAATAGGAAAATATGTAAATAGTGCATGTTTTGAAACAAAAAGGGGGTAAACAATACATGTTTCAAACCCATCTATCTCAAATTACTCCTATATGAGACTAACACTAGGAGTATGAACTAAGACAATCACAGTTGGTTTTTCTATTAACTGATTTTAGTGTCTGAACGTAACCACACATTAAGAGGTAACATTTAGGTTCCTAATATAGTTTTAGTCCATGTGCTAACAACGCAAAAAAAAATTAACAAGAAACAACAAATATACCAAACAACCCCTAAAATCTTCAGAAAGTTAAGTACTTCATAATATTGCAATTCAAGGACTACTAGAATCAAAGTTTAAGGTTCCTGTACTCAGCTGCAGTCAAATTTTAAAAGCTAATAACTACACAGTATTTAACAATTCTAAGCTATTCAAATAACTCAATGTACAATATTAACAAACCTACAAATACTTGAATATAAAAAAGTGAATGGCAAATTAAATTGTTAAATGGTGCAGATTCATCTACTTACAATTATGTTGAATTTTACAGAACTGAACTTGCAAAATTTTAAATTACACATATTATTACTTTCCGAACATTACAATTACGAAATTAGAAATAAAAAATTCCATAAAATCCATCAAACTCATTTGTTTTAACATTGTAAAAATATATATGAAATTTCAAATCTTGCCTCTCCTAATTGTCCATTTCACAAACAATCTAAACACAATTGATTTAAAACAAACATATATTAGCCACCACCACACACTAAACAAAACCCAACAAAAACTACAAAATTTTATATCAATGAAAAATCCCAAAATCAATTTTCACTTACTTTGGCTGAACTGTCTTTTTTGGGCAAGGGTTTGTACGGGCAAGCTGGAGGAGCTCTCTCTGGTTTTCTGTATTCCCATCCAAAAAGCGAATAAACTTTCCCCTGAAAAGAAAAAAAATACAGTACAAATGAAAAAGTAGGTTTCGATTTTATTAACAAACAAAAGAGGGTTTTGTGAAAGAAATTGAAATTCCTCTAATTTTTACCATGATATAAAAGAAGAGCAGAGGCAATACGTTGACGATTGGGACAAGGAACAGAGGTAACAAGCAAGCTATGCACACCTAATTATACACAACAGAGATTCAATTCAATTAAATCGGAAACGTAAAGACATAGAAGTTAACCCAGAAGAAAAAAGAGAAAATTACCATGTTTGATTGATCTTGAATTCTTGATTGGAGATGGTAGATTAACCCCTGTTTTTCAAATTCTGATGCTCTTTTATAAAATTCTCCCTGTTTTTAGTTGGGGTCGAGGATCGATAGACTAGATACCAATATGGTCACAGCGTTTTATAACTGCCATATGAAATTCCAAAATTGCCTTTCTTATTATTGTTAATTTCATTTACATATTCATTTTCACAATAATAAACAAAAGGAAAAAAAAAAAAATTACATATTGATTTTCACAGTAATAAGTTTTGTAAAAATAGCAAAGAAAGCTATTTTTAAATTTAAATATAGTTTTCCTTTAAAAAAAAATTTAAATATAGTTAATTTAAAATTTACTATTGTCACTTGATTTAATTTACTTATTTTTACTATAAGGTTAATTGAAATAATACTAAAAAAAAAATTCTTTTATTTTTTGTAAATTTTGTTAATGGAATTGACATATTGATTTGTTCATGTTATAATATAAAATTTAAATTTAAATTATTTAATTACAATAATATTTTAACTGTAATGGTAGGATACATAAATTAATATTTTATCTAAATTTTAAATTAATATAATTTTTTTACAGATAAATCAATAAAATTTAAAAGTGTGAAAATAATTTAAATTTTTTTTTTAACATTATTAATTGTCTGATTTTTATATCTAGTCTTAATATAATTTTTTTAAATAAAATATTTTTTTTATTTCTTGAAAAGTAATTTATTAATGGGTTAATAAATAATTTTTAAATAACTATATGTATATATTATTTAATTATTATTTTTATAACTATTACGAACTTTTAATTTTGAAAATATCATATAGAAACTTTTGAAATTTTAGAATTTTATTATTGATTTAATTTTAAACAAAATTAGACTTAAATTCATTGATATTGTAGGCTTAATTTTTTTTTCCTTTTGTTTATTAATAAATCTTTTACTTAAGAATAATATTATGAGTTTTAAAATAATAAAAAATAAAAAAAAATAAAAAATAAAAAGGAGGGGGAGGAACCTAGCTAGTTACCTAAATTTTAGTGACTTACCTTAAAAAGTCTTATTAATTAGAAAGTTATTTTAATTAGTCTATCATTATTTTATGTAACCATAAAAATTTTTGATGTGAAATCCAAATGAGTGGGAATAGAATAGAGAGGAGTGTGAACAACAGCATCCGTTATTGTCAGAGTTCTTTTTATTAGGATCATAGCAGTAAACTTTTTTAAATTTTAAACTAACTTAAATGCCCTTTATTAATTGAAAAAAACTCTTATGCTATTTTATTTTCTCTTCTTAAATCTCCTACACTATTTTAATTTGCCTTCTTTTTTCTCTTTTCTACTTTTTCTCTTTTTGTTTCAGAGAAATTCATAATGTTGTATGTGTTTGCTATCTTTTAAAATGATTAATAATATTGTGATTTATTGGAGAGGGGAAACAAGCCTTTTTGAGATTTGTACTCAGTATTCTTGGAGAGGGGAAACAAACCATTTTAAGATATGTACCTAGTGTTTTAACGCAATATTCAGGAATCAGGATTAAGGGAGGCTTCCAAACTGCAATTATTGTGATGAACTTTGATTATGAATAAATGTTTTTCCTCCTTGTGTCACTTTATTCCTAATTTATTTGCTTACATGTAGTTTTCAGTGGTTTATGTCCTTTAAGATTGCACTTACATTGGTCATATAGTCGATGGCAGTCATTGTCATGAATCACCATCACCCAGTTGAACTGCTCATAGGTTCTACTCATGTCCGTAGTACAAATATTAACTATAAAATCTTTTTATCTTTCATATCATGCATTTGTTGAGGAGGTGTAATTGACGAAATAATTGATAACTTTTTATCTTTCAATTGCATCCTCATTTTGCTTATGTACTTTAATTTAACTAGCAAACATATGATGTAAGCATACTATTTGGGTTTAAGTATAAAAAAAAATTGATGCAAAAATGACTTGGCCTATGAGATGTGAGAATTCAAGTAAAATCTCTAGAAAGATCAGGAAAACAAAAGAGGGTAAATCACAGAACTAATGATATTTACAATGCATATGGACAACAAATAGGCAAGTTATTAGTCATGTCCTATGGTGGATGATGAAATTCCCAAAGAGGAAGCTAATGTTTTCTTTAAAGGCTCTCCACAAAAACATCTTGATTTTCAGAGGGGCCGATATTCTTCAGACATGTTTCCAATTCAAATCATTTGCAAACCTAGAGGAGGAGGCGAATCTTTTGCCATTCACAAAAATTTTAAAGTCCCTAATGGCATGGTATGCAAATTTCACTGAGAAACAACCATTTTATGTAAATTCCATACCATAGAATCATAACCCTCTGTTGGAACCATAAAAATAAGTTGTATTGCCCTTTATTCTTCCTGATGTGTAGGACAAAATCCGAACCCACACTGAGTATGTTCCGAACTAGATGAATCTGGTTGAACCTGCAAAACAAAGTTAGAGAGGTCAAGCAAACTGCTTGGGCGAACTCTCCGATGCTAAAGTCAGTAGGTGATTGTTCTTAAGGAAAATAGAAAGCTCTTTTCTGTTTAGAATGCCTAACCTAGTGTATGAAGCCTCTAAAAGCTTTTATAGGAGACTGTCTTGGGGAACAAGTTCCTGAAATATAGAACCACTAAGTGTCCAAGTAGTGGGATAATAGCTTCCTATTATTTAGGAAGTGGAGAACGTGGTAGAGATGCAGGGACTGTCTTTGAGGATCATCCCTATGTTGATCTGGCAATCTACGCAGATGTTCGGTGGCATGGGCAGAACTCGTATGGGCGATCTTAGCCTCTGTCTAGGCGATCCTTAGTTGACTATATGTAATAAGTCATTCTGGCGTTAGGCGAACTCCTAGTTCGCTTAGGGAGGCTCGTTCGGATTGACATGCATCACATGTCCCCCCACTAATGATGATTCAAAGACTCGGAACCAACTTATTGCTTGGGCGAATGTATACCAAGCGCAAATCTTTTAATTTCCTGCCCAATCTTAAAATTAAAAACACAGTAGTTGTAAAGACCCTTCATCTCAATTTGCCACGCTTCCCTAGTAGAATACTCTAGAAACCCTTCGGTTACCGGGCCCCTTCCTATAAATAAGGCCTCCTAACACCGGTTGGGCTCTTTCACCGATTTATCGCTATCTTCTCTACAATTGTTTCCTTTTATTCTCTCTGAATCCTTTAAGGAAGTTTGTTGGAGTGTTCTAAATCCTCTTCTAGTAAGTTTCTTCACTTATTCTCTGTCTTTGTTCTCTTTATTTTCAATTTCTGTTAAAACCCAGCTAAAAATACCAAAAATATTAGTGACGTTGAGGATTCTCAAAATAACTCTCCAGAGCATCCTAGCAGTAGCGACACCACGGTGTCAGATCGCTCTCGAACACCATCTCCTGATTCTATATACATATATGAATCGGCTCCCCCTTTGCAGGTGGTAGCATCTGCCAATACTCCTCAGAGTACCAGTCGCCCCATAGAGAAAGGTGGGCGATCTATAATGACCAAAAAAGGGTCATCTGTTGTGCCCCGATCCCTAAATACTCAAAATAAAAAAACCGAACCTCCTAGGGTTTCAAAAACATTTACTAGAGAACTGTTAGCCGAGCACCTTCCCTCTATCAGGAGCAAATATAATATCCCAGTGGAATATGAGCTTAGGATCCCGAACCCTGGGACTCTAGCCAACCAAAAATTAGGCGATCTAGATAGACTGGTGTATTTGGATGATTTGGAATCTGGTCTCAGGTTCCCTGTTCATCCCTTATACCAAGCCGTCTTGAAGGAATATAAGATACCTATATGCCAGCTCCATCCTAACTCCTGGAAAGTACTAGCTGGTCTTAGGATTATAGGAGAGATAGAAGGGTACGAAGTTACAAGTAGGGTAGTAAGGGAGCTGTATCCTTTGGTGGCCCGAAAGGGGTTCGAACACTTTAGCTTTCAAAGCGAAAAGAATATCTTCCTCCTGCCTTCTTCTCTCAAGAACTGGAAGAACAAATTTTTTATAGTATCCCATAAAGGGGGATAGGGCGATCTTCCGAACTCCTGGGTTGAAAATCCCACTATACTTCCATCGAGTAGGCTACCTAGCCTGTCTCAATCGGAAGAAAAGAGTGTTATGGCTATTAGTAGCCTTGTACCCATATCGAGGTCACAACTACTTCAGGAATACTTCTTTGGCGATCTTACCAAGAAGTCTGCTTCCAAACCCAAAGTTGCTGACCCATCTGCTGGTACTACTCAGTTCATCAATTCTGTAATAATGTATGCATGTCACATCACCTAATATATTTCTTTCATTTTATTGTAGAGATGAAGTCCGTAGCTCAGCTGATGAAGGAGAAGAGGGAAAAAGAGAAAAAGGCTAAAGAGCTTAAGGCCAAAGGTATGGCTGAAAGTTCTAGGCCTAAGGTGCCACCTGTTACTATCCCTCTTCCAACTATCGAAGGGGTCACTCCGACTGTGCTTCCCAAAACCAAAACTGCTGAGGGTGGCATAAAAATATATGCACCCGAAAAGTGCCAGCGGCCGACTGAAGAGGCTTCATCCGGCTGCGGATGAACTATCACTGAGTGAACTAACCAATTTCCCTGAGGTGGTGACGAGGAAGTATGGCGAGGGAGCTTCTGTACCCAACCCTTCTGTCGCAATTGATATAATGAGATCAGTACAGCTTCGCCGATGATAAACTCGTAGCCGACCTAACAAATGTAGAACTTGCCGGATCAGCTTATGGATATCTGCTAGAGGTATATGTTGAGTATGATAATTCCTGACATCACTATACCTTTTTACTAATTTTCCTGTTTGTTCTTTCCTTTAATTCTTGCTTGTACAGACCTCTCGCATTCTCTTCGAGCTCCGCCAAAGGATGAGAACTCAAAAAGAAGATCTGAAGAGTGAGTGGGCTCGAGCTAAGGAGGAACAAGAAAAGAGGTTCTCCACAAAGCTCGCTCAGATTCAGGAATCTCATCAGAAAATTATAGATGAGGAAAAAGTGAAGTCTCTCGCTTTGGAATCTGACCTCCTGAGCCGGGTGACTGCCTTGCAATCTAAGCTGGAGGAGAAAAAGAGAGAGAGACAGAACCTTGAAGGGGAGAACCATTTCCTGGCCGGGGAGCTTCAAAAGGAGAAAGAGGCTAGGGAGAAAGATTTGGGATTGATGGCTAGCAAGCTTATCTCCTACCAGGATAAGGTGTTAGCCTCGATGCGCAGCAAGTATCCCGAGCTTGATTTTGACTTTGTGGAGGAGATCTACCCTGATGAAGAAGGGGATATCGAGGGGTCCAGAGATATTCTTCTATCCCCTGGGATTGAGAATATTCCTCCTCCCCTTTCGGAAGAGTTTGTTATTCCTCCACTTCCACCTGCAGGCGATGGCCGCCAACCCCCATCTACTGAAGATCCTCCTTTTTCAATCGCCGATTATGGCGTTCTTTCTATAGATAATAGAAATGATGTAATAGATCAGGCGTAGATGGCCTTGTAAGTACTTGATTAATTCATGAAAAGCAATTTTTAATTCTAATTTTGCCTTTTCTTTTTCGTGTTATGAACAATTTATATATGAAGTCTTGGGCAAACTTCGAGTTCGCCTATTCCTTTCATTTTTGGAGATCATATACACAGGAAGTCTTAGGCGAACTTCGAGTTCGCCTATTCCTTTCATTTTTAGAGATTATATACATAGGAAGTCTTGGGCGAACTTCGAGTTCGCCTATTCCTTTCATTTTTGGAGATCATATACACAGGAAGTCTTGGGCGAACTTCGAGTTCGCCTATTCCTTTCATTTTTTGGAGATTGTATACATTGGAAGTCTTGGGCGAACTTCGAGTTCGCCTATTTCTTTCATTTTTGGAGATTGTATACACAGGAAGTCTTAGGTAAATTTCGAGTTCGCCTATTCCCTGGAGCGGCTTCTCTTCTTTATAAGTAATAAAATAAATAACAAATTGGAGCATACAAAATTGGAGAACTCTGGATTTCAATCTTATCCAGATTGGGGATTTATTAATATTCTGAAATACAAAAATAACTTGAATCTCGTAAAATATGATAATAATCAATATATGCCTTCAGGTGATGAACATATTACAATTAAAGATTAAGTGAATACAAAATAGAATCGGAAAAGCTAAGGTAGAGAGGACTGATCTGTTACTGATAGTAGATCCTCAAGTTGTTCGAATTCCATGTTCGGGGAAGAACATTACAATGGCGATCTTCCAATTTGTATGCCCCAAGTCCAATGACATTTGTTATTTTGTAGGGGCCTTCCTAGTTAGGTTGTAATTTACCTGCGCCTGCATTACCCCTAACGATCTTCGTTTTCCTAAGGACCAGATCGCCTTCTTTGAAAATTATTTCCTTAACTCGGTGATTGTGATACTTGGCTGCTCTCTGCCTGTAAGCTGTGGTTCTTTCATAAGCGAGGTCTCTTTTCTCTTCTAGCAAGTCTAGGTTGATTCTTAGTTCTCTTTCTTGATCAATCTCCCCTGCTCGCTCTGTCCTAAAACTTGGCAGGCCGATCTCCACAGGTATTACTGCTTCCGAACCATAGGTGAGGGAGAATGGTGTTTCACCTGTAGGTTCTCTTGGTGTAGTTCGGTAACTCCAAAGAACATTGTACAATTTGTTAGCCTAGTGTCCCTTCCTGTCATCCAGTCTTTTCTTTAATCCCTGCAAGATAATTCAGTTCGCCACTTCGGTTTGTCCGTTAGTTTGAGGATGAGCCACTGAAGTGAACTGAAGATCGATGTGGAGGTTCGGACAGAAGGACCTAAACTGGGCAAAATCGAATTGCTTGCCATTATCTGAAATTATGGTCTCTGGAATTCCGAACTTGCAAATCACATATTTAAAGAAAAAACTGGTTATATTCATCTGTGTGATCCTCACTAGAGGTTCAGCTTCGATCCATTTGGTGAAATGGTCAATTGCTACGATGAGGAATCTCGTCTGTCGAACAGAAGGTGGGAATGGGCCAAGGATGTCTATTCCCCACTATTGAAAAGGCCATGCACAACTAATTGGGGAGAGTACTTTAGAAGTTTGTCAAGGAACTGTTGAATGCTCCTGACATTTAACACATAGGTGAACCATCTCCTCAGCATCCTTCTTAATAGTAGGCCAATAATACCCCTGTAGCAGCGTTTTCCTAGCAAGGCTAGAGATCGCCTCGTGAGCTCCATAGATCCCCTCATGGATCTTGAAGGCTAATATTGGGCCCAAGCACAGCGTAATAGGTGGGTTTGTGAAATCTCAAACACTTTAAAATTTCACAACACCTTGTGGTTTGGGTCCAATAAAACTTTCCAAGCAATCTCTTAATTAATGTGTAAAACACATATGCTAGAAAAGGAAAGAACAAGGGGTAATCAAATTACCTCTTGAAGCCAAGACTTTAATTCTTCTCTTTTCTTTGAGCTCCCCAAGTGTGAAGCCTCTAGAATTTCCACACCAAGCTTCCTCTATCAAGCTCCTTTGGTTTCTTTAGTTGTTCTTGACTTCCTCTCTTTAGTTGTCCAAATGAAATCAAGAATTACTTTGGCAAACCTTAGGTGTTTGGATTTCTTTTATGTTCTATGGATTAGTCAAGTCTTTTCAAGAAACTTTTGTTCTTTCACAAAGAACAAAAGGTTTGATTTGAAGAACAATGAAATTGAAGAACAATTCTTCTTTTTCTTTTT
>CATKHJ011020641.1:0-30219 GCA_949750685.1 Vernicia montana
ATTGACATTCCTAAACACGAACACGATACGATTAGTTTATCGTGTCAAAAATCTAAACACGAAAACGATTCATCTAATTAATGGGTAACACGACACGATATGAATAACACGTTTAAAATTTTAAATTAATTAATTTTTTTATTTTAATCTTTAAAAATTATCAAATTTACTAAATTAACTCTTATTAATTTATATTATTACATAAAATATAATTATATATAAATTTATAAAATAGATTAAAAGTAATATTTATATATACATATTTTAAAAATCGTAAAATATATTAGATTAAATGTGTTAATGGGTTAAAGTATCGTTTTCGAATTAACGGGTCAACTCACAACATGACACGATTATTTTCGTGTCACAATCGGGTCACATGAACACGATAATCCTTAACTCAAACTCGCAAATTTATTGTTATGTTCGTGTCGTGTTTGATATTATCACTCTTAGTTATGAGTAAAGAAAGGGTTGCCGGATAGAAGTGAAATAAAATTTCATTTTCAAAAAAATTCACTGTTTTACAACATGAAATTGCACTTAAAATATTAATTAAATTTTTAGTATCATTATGGATGATTTATTTTTTATCCAATAAGAAAATACGAACTTAATACTATGAGATAAACTGATTTATGATATCACCTAACTCGTAAAAAAACATTAATCAAACGTCTAGTTTAAGTAAGACTATTTGACAGAGATAAAATTGATTGGTTATATTCATGGTCCTACAACTTGGTGAATTTTCCTTATAATTGCTTAATGCGATTGTCTTTCACGATTGGGAAGACCAAAAAATTGTATTCTAAAATAAAACTATCGTGTAACAAGTTGGGGAAAAGACAGCTATGAGTAAAGAAGGGGTTGCCAAATAAAGTGAAATAAAATTTTATTTTCAAAAAAATTTATTATTTTATAACACGAAATTATACTTAAAATATTAATCGAATTTTTAATATCATCGTGGATGATTTATTTTTTATCAAATAAGAAAATACAAACTTAATACTATGAAATAAATTGATCTATGATACCACCTTACTCGAAAAAAACATTACTCAAAACCTAATTAACCAAATAAAAAAAATTGCACTTCAAGAGTTAAAGTTACATTGTTACAATTATAATGATATGTAAATTGCATAATTATGTTAAAGGCCTTGAGCAGTAGCAATCAATCAATTGGTCTGTGCCTCTATAGTCAGAATCAACACTCACGCGGAATAAAAAGATTGGGCTAAAGATCTAACCTTCATCAGCTCATGGCCAATGGGTTGGATTGACTGAGCCTATATGGACTATGGACTCTGGAGAGGGACCCAAGTTTGAATATTGGATCATCTTTCTTTCCTTTGGCATGTATTAGACATTGACTTGAAGGGAATCTTTAATCTATTTGTGTTTTATTATTAATATTGTTATTATTACTTAGACGAAGAAGATTATTTAGACCAATTTACAAGTTAATGGCGATTAAATTTCTTCACTGAATGAGTTTAAAGGGCATTCCACACTCAACTTGTACATCCAAGAAAGTTAGATTTAACTTGATAAATAGTAGCTCAATTCCACTAAACAGACAAGCATCTACATAAATAATTATCAAGCTTTCTTTTTTCAATATTTTGAGAAAAGATTTAGATTGTTTTGAGAAAACATTTACATTTCCTTTGCTTAGCTGAAATATATATTTTTTCCACTGAAAGAAAATTTGAACTATTTTTTTTTTAATGCTTTCTGCTTTTAGAAAAAAAAAAATTATTTTCTAAATTCTTACAAATTTATTAAATCAATCTGTCATTTATAGTAGTCATCATGACAGTTATAAGTAATAACACATCATTAAAAACAATACTCTCTCTATTTCAATTTAATTGTTGTTTTTTGAAGATTTCTTTTTAAATATTTGTCATTTTAAGAAACTAATGAAGCATTAATGATTTTTTTTTCAATTTTACCCCTATTCATTATGAGTGAAAGTATTAATAAAGTAAGATAGAGATCAACATATAATGAGTATTTTTCACTATAATTAAGGCTATTTAATAAGGTTCTTAATATTTGTGTACTATTTTTTTAGAATGGAGGGAGTAACAATTTGTCATTTTTGCACTACTTTTTCATATTTAATACTCCCTCCGGTTCTCAATAATTGTCGTTTTAAAAAAGTAATTTTGTTTCAATATAATTATCATTTTATAAACTCAATGTAACATTAATGAATTTTTTTTTCCAAAATTACCCTTAACATTAATTAACTTAGTATTATTGGTAGAGTTTTGGTAAAAAACAAATTAACAGTATATTATTCTATTTGATTTGAAATTATTCCTAATTTATTACTTTCTTAATCTAAGTGCATTCCTCTAAAACGACAGTTATTAATAGTCGGAGGGAGTATTATATTAAAAATATAAAATCGGTGTAGTCTAAATATTTTTATATTCCCTCCCAAAAAAAAAAATTATAATACAAAATATTAAAAGAAAATTAATGTTTTACAATATATATTCAAAATATATTATTATACAATAATTCTCAATCTATTTTTAATATGTTAATCAAATAGTAATATAAGTATATTCTTTCAGAAATACAAATAAATAAATAAATAAATATTTTCTGCAAAAGAAATGAAATAACCAACTAACCACTCAAATTTATTTGCAGTATATTTATTAGGCAGCCTCAGCTAAAGTAAGGGGTGAAGCAAACTTTTTGAGAGTGGAAAGGGCTGAGCTTGCAACTACATTCAATGCCATTCAATATGATGCTTCCCTCAGCTCATCTGCCATTTTGCATTGATTTCCTCACCTATTCATTTGCCTATAAAAATCTTGTTATGTTTAATTATTAAATTTTATTTTCATTGACACCTTGCTAACATAATTTTTTTATTAGACTTCCTACTTACTTTTTAATCTATAAAATTAAAAATTTAAATTTAAATGTATAATAATAATTAAATTATTATATTATGTTAAAATTTAATATTAGTTACCAAGATTCAAGAGATAAACTTTTCTATTAAGCTAGAAAAACTGAAAAAAGCAATAAATTGCCCTTACATATTACAAGCAACTAGTAATCAACATATACCTAGCCAAAACATTACTATTTCCATCCCTGTTTATGCTATACTTTTGTCTACCTTGTTTACTAATAATGAACACATTCCTTCCTCACATATAAGACAACCTGAAATTTGATGAGCTAGCATAAACAACAATGGAAATAGCATAACTATAATTACATAATTAAAGAATTTGATAATAGACTAAGAAATTATAATTTTTTTTCTCCTGAATACGAAAATAAAAATGATAGTAATGATGATATACGATCAGGGGCACTGTGGATTATTCCCAGGGCCCCCATAGTAAAAATATGTGCCCCATTCATTGTTGTAGGAGTTCTTGATGTTGTAACAATTTGTGTTCTCAGCTAGTATTGATATATCTTGTGCTGAGCTGAGACTATTATCGGAGTCAACAATCTCTAGGTTCCGAAAATAGCTTGCTTTTCCGAACCCCTCTTCGGCGAAGTGGCCAGAGCCCATCTGAGTCCAAGTGTGCTTGCCGTTGGCCCTTGAATTCACCACTTCACCACCCCACTCCACCATGGTGGCATGGTCAGCTAAGTGTGTAAACAGCTCTGCTGGCCAATACCCTACTAGGTTATTGTCACCAAATCCCATCCACCAATTTCCTAATTTTGGGTCCTAATACATGACAAAAGAGAGTGAATTGAAAATTAATGTAATTTGAAATTGAAATTTAAGTATAATTTTTATTTAACAAAACAAATTTGAAATTTAAGAATATATTTATTACTTCCGTTTTTCTATTTTTACCTTCCAAATGAGAATGCTAATGTCATATTGGTTGCTTCCATATGATGATACAGGAGAAATGGCAGCCCCAATTGCTATTCTGCTATTGGTTTGTACAAATCCTGAGCAAAGAAGGTTGTAGCATCCTGTTGCCTGGTATGAATCACTCTGCCAAAACAAAATCAATTAACATCTCTGAAATTTGCCTTATTATTATCCTTTTCGTTCTTTCTGTTTCAAAATTAAAAAATAATTTAAAATTAGAGTAAATCCCAACTTTAGAAATATATAATTACATGGGAATTTCAACAGTTTATCAATAATTGGATCGACATACTTTATCTAATGAACACATTTTTGCTGCTAATATTAGTTAATGAACATGTTTAATTAATTCCTCTATAGAGATCTTATAATAAATGTGGGAAAAAAGGTCTCAATTTTGCATACTAGGATTAAAATGATGTATACTTAATTTTTTTTTTCTTTTTATGTTACAGGCTGTTTATATAGTACATATTAATGCATCAATTTGCAAGCAAGAAACGAAATTATGATATACAGTCCCCACAATACCCACCATATTAATCATCATATTAATCACAGTACTCTAACAAGGACTTTTTGGAGAAGCCCATGCTTTTTCCACAAAGGTGAAGTTCCTTAAGCAATAGAATGTGAAAAATGACAACTTAATTCAAGTCCATACTGATCGATAACAGACAATAATAATAATGATATTAAATGACCTTATCAATAGAACCTAACTAAATCCTCAATATGCCCCCCATGCTCTATAATTTTTATTTGTTGATATATTGAAAATTCTTAAATATAGGAAGGAATTTGCTAAAATTTTAATTCTTGATTTTCTACACGACAAGATATAGATTCAATCACACGACAAACCATATTCTCTATATTGACCTTAGCAATCAACAAACCATGTTCTCTGCATTGACCTTAGCAATTACTATGTAAAATCCTCAAGCCCACACCCTAAATTTGACTTATAGGGGTTTAGGAATAGGAATCATCCTTGGCACTGAAATTTACTTCTCAAAATGCTATGAGAAGTGCATTGCAAGAATTAGTTGAATCCTATTATTATATCGCCCTTGGGTAGCATAGCCAAGAACCCAAAAAGGGTTCACTTCACATCATTGTTGTTGGGAGTAAATTTTGGGGTCAACTATTGTAGGGGAAATGGTTAGGATATTGTCCTATCAAAACCAATTAAGGCTTAATTAAGAATTGGCAACTATAATGAAATGTGGGTAGTTGTCTTCTTCCATTATTATTGCCCTAAACTTTATTTTTTCTTCTTTTAGTTGGAACTTAATTATTTTCACATAAACAAAAATGATGGCTGCCATTAATAATCTAATAATTGAATGTAGGCTCATAATGTGAGAAATTAAAATTTTTTATTTTAATAAATTTTCTCCTTATTTTTTTTTAATGGAATAAAGCGTAAAAATAAAGTGAGATAAAATAAAAAATGCTAGAGACCTTCCAAGTTCTAAACCTTTATTTATTATAATATATATATATATATATATATATATAAGTTATATATGTTTTTAATTTATTGGAATTGGAGCACCCTTATACAAGTTATGTTAGAGACTTCCAAGTTCTAAACCCTATGAGAAGTTGGCTTTGACCTTATGTCCATGGTTACGAAAAATGCAGGCAAATAACACAAGATTATTCAAAAGAACTATTCCATTATGTTTGAATATTCATATAATTAATTATATATTATATACTTAATTAATTGCAATTAAGGTATTTATTTATCAATAAAATAATAATTAAGTAAGAGAGATCTTACTGTCCAATAAGTAAACAATCTGGGCCTGCTGTCACCATAGAGCTCCGGACTGACCTGACTAGTAGAATAATCACAACTTCAGAAAATCCCACTAATAAAATCTATTAAATATTAATGTTAAACAAAATTTATTAATAATTATTTATTTATTTATTCATTCCAAGAAATTATAAAAATCTCTCTAGTAAGATCTTGTAACTTGTAAGAATCTATTAGTTTCAAAGTTCTATTGGCAATAATTAAATATATATATATATATATATATATATATAATTAGCAGAAAATTATAAATAAATAATTATGTATTGTAATTAAAAATAGGAAATAGTATAGGATTATGTGCATGCGAGGACAGGAAATGGAAGAAGTTACCTGCCATCCAGCTTCTATGCTGTTGAGATCTGAGCCGTCGAATGATCCCGAAAGAATCCAGATCTGAGAGAGGCTAAACTCGTTGACCACTTGGATTGAAGGGTCCCACACGTTTATGGTTGCCTTCGCTCCGTACACTTCTTGTGATGTTCCAGTGTAGGCGATTGCATGCTAAGAAAAATGAACACACATCAAAAGTCAAAACTCAGACAAATACGTAGTTATCGAGTAAAATGAACGGTCAAAACAGAAAAATAAATGCAGCACACGAATTCCAAAGATAAAATATTTTTGTTTGTGGGCCCTTTTGTAGGAAAATCATATATACATCCGACGGCTAGGACTTTTTAGATTTTTTTTTTTAAATTAGAAGAATCTAACTTTGACTTTTATATTATTCCAAAATGAAATGCAACTATATGTGGAAGTAGTAATTAATTGTAAGGAATTCTTGGGTTGCAAAGGAACATGATTGAAATCAATATGAAATTAATTTCTTGCGGTATCAAATATGAATTAATTCATTTCTTGAAATTTAAGGTTTATATTTATGCAATCAACAATACTTTATTATATAGTATTTTTTTTTTACTTATTCTTAAATTTAAGGAATTCTTGAAATTTAAGGCTTATTCTTTATTTATTATTTACAAAATGGATTGAACTAATTAAAGTTGAACTATATATACAATTTGTTAAGCTAATTAATTTACCATCAAAACTCTCACAAATAAATGAAAGGTATCATCAATATTTCTAAGCAAAATTAGCATAATTTTATTCTCCATTTTAATTCAAGAAACTTATTTCACTAACATGTATAGTCTAAAAATAGTACATTTCTCAATTTGAGAATAAGTTAAAATTCAAAAAAAAAAAACTTAAAAAAAGTAATTATAACTTATATTTGATGTTAATGAGAAACCTTCATTAATTAATTCCTTAAAAAAAATTGAAAGAAGAGTTTCAAAAAAATAATAATAATAAAAGAAGGGAGAAAAAGATAGGATACCTCATGTCCATTGCCACTAACTACATCAGGCGCATCAGCGCGTCTCGCAAGCGAGAATGATCGTTGCTTTTTTCCAAAGTCAAACAAAGACTTAGATCTCAAAACATCATGAACCGTGCTCCGCCGTATTGGAACAGTACCTTTAGGGCACCTAGTCCCATTTGTATGCCACAATTGCCATGCACTTTTCACAGCTTCATTACTCATCTTCTTTGGTTCTCTATCCATCTCATTATCTTCTTTCATCTTTTTCACTTTGGGCATTTCTGATGGGACTCTCTAATTTTTTATTTTTTTTTTATCATCACAAATTCACAACAAAATAATATTAATTATACATATACATATTAAGATCAAAGTAACTAATTAATTAATTAACTTATTAATCAGTGAGAGAGTGAGTCTCCTTTACTCTAAAGTTTAATTTTAGGTAACACCCTTTTTGACGGTATAAAGAAAATGACAATTATATAAAGCCAAAAAAACCCTTTTACTAGTTGTTCTTTTTTTTTTTTTTTTTTTTTTAAGATAACCTTTTACAAGAGTTAAATATATATAGAAGTCCAAAATAAAAATTTGAAAAGGACTAGAAAATGTTTGGAGAAAGAAAGAAATAAAGAACAAACTCTCCATTTTTTTTTTCTAAAAATTAATATTAAGACATTTCGTAACAAATAAAATAAAATAAATTTACAAACATATTAAAAGTCTCTAGACACTTAAAACCCCATTAATTAATTAATTAATTGAATCAATTTATCCAGTTACATAGAGCTAGCAAAAATTCAAAAACCAAAGTTTGAAATTGATAATTTAATGTTTGAATGCAAAGAAATTAAGAAATAGAGAGAGAGTGTGTGTTTTAATTAAGGGTTTGTACCTGAATCTTGTGAGTTTTTAGAAGAGGGTGATCTAAAGCTGGTTGTTTTCTTTTATGTACACAATCTATGATATCTCCATCTGGGCTCTGTAAATTAACATCAATATACAAACACAAGAAAACCCACATAAGAAATTACATGAACAAACAACTACATTATTCTTAATTATATGGTAAATTAAGAGTACATTTATATAAAAAAAAATAAAAATAAAAAACATGTATGTATACCTCGATGGTCATAACAGGAGGCTTGTTAACCTTGTCCAAATGCCTTTGAATCCTTTGAAGTCTCAAACTACTGACTTGTCTATAATTTGTGTAATTTAAAGCAGAAACAACACTGAATTTTTGAAAGAAAAAAAGAGTTTGAACAAGAGGAAGAAGAAGAAGAAGAAAAAGAAAAGATTGAAACTTTCTCTCTCTTGCTATAAAACCCATTTCTCATTCAGGCAAGAAACTGAAAATTTAAAAGAAAGAAAAAAGAAACTAGCACTGCAACACCATTACTAATAACAAAAAACACAAGAACCCAAAGAGCAAATCTGACTTTTTCTTTTATCTTGAAATCAATAGCACCAAAAACCCAAGAAAAGGACTCTTGTCTCTCTCTCTCTCTCTATTTCTTGTTCTTTCTCTATCTCTTTCTTGATTTAATGGTGAGAAATTAAAGAAGGTGGGTGAAGAGTGGTTAAATAAACCTGCAAAAGAGGGGCCTCCACTAAAGAAAATAATTCAGAATCAAGATCATCATTGCCTGTGCATTGGATTCATACATATATATTATATATATATATAACATTGAATTTAAGAGAAAGTTTGAGTTTTTAAATTTTGTTTCTTTGGAATTGCACCCAAAGGCAAAGGCAAAGGCAAATAGTAATAGAGATAAAAAAAAAATTAAAAAAAATTTGGAAACAAACAAAGACTTGAAAGCACTATAAAAACCCAGACCTACCCAACTATACAAAAACTCCCCTTTTATTGCACTCCTTCTTGAATGTGGTATCTGCCATTATTATTATTTTTCTCTTTTTATTTTTATTTCTCTTATATATAGATAGATAAGTTGCTAGCTTTCTTTCCTTCTCAGTCTTTCCATTCCTTTGTTTTACCTTTTTTAAACTCCAAGTAGCACTCAATTGGTATGCTGTCTATGCTTTGGTGTTGCCACATGGCATGTCTTTCACTTTTTCTTATATATAATATATACATATTTGTGTGTGTGAATATGATATATTACCCTCTCTCTCCCTTAATATATTAGTTTGTAAGGTATTTTTTATGGTTATTTTATTTTTAATAAAATAAATTTATTTTGTTTTATTTACTATTACGAAAAAAAATAACATTTTTACGAAAAATCACAATATTTTTATTTTTTTTTCGTAAATTAAATTTTTTTTTCTTAATTGCGAAAAAAGTTTTAATTTTACGAAAATATAACTTATTGTGTGTAAAACAATAATTTTACGAAAAAGTTCATAAATTAACAAAAAAATAATAATTTCATAATTACGAAAAAAAATAGCGCTCTTACAAAAAATCACAATTATTTTATATTTTTTCCTAAATAAAACTAATTTTTCTTAATTGAGAAAAAATTTAATTTTATGAAAATATGACTTATTTTATACAAAACAATAATATTAAAATTAAATTCCTAAATTAACGAGAAATAAAAATAATTTTATTAATTTTATTTCATTTCGTTAATTTCATTAATTTCGTAAAGTTAATTAATGAAATTATTTCGTTAATTTCGTAAAGTTATTTATCAAAATTATTTTTTTACTTTATTTCGTTAATTTTATAAAGTTAATTAATAAAATTATTTTTTTATTAATTTAAGAATTTTTTCGTAAAATTATTTTGTACAAAATAAGTCATATTTTCGTAAAATTAAAACTTTTTTTGCAAGTAAGAAGAATTATAAAAAAATAATTTAATTTACAAAAAATATAAAAAAAATTGTGATTTTTCGTAAAAAAATTATTTTTTTCGTAAAGTAAAATAAAGTAGGTTTACTTTATTAAAAACAAAGTAACTATAGAAAACACCTAAAGTGTTAATTTATTCTTCCAATTTACAAATAATCCTTTGGGCATTGATCTCATATTGTTCCCTTCTTAATAATATATATCTTCAGCTTATGAAAAATACAGTTATGCTTGCACGTAATTTTGTACGGGCAATTCCCTCAACAAAAGAAAAAAATTGTACGGGCAACTTAGAAAAATTATTATTTAGTTTATTTAATTAGTATTTAAAAAAAATAATCAGTCAATTATAAGATTAGCCTATAATTGGAATATTTTCATGTGAAAAATATGAATTTACTCTCATACTTCCCTTAAAAAAAAAAAAAAAAAAAAAAAAAAATTCATACAAGAAAAATGAAAGAGATAAAGAATTTAAGTAAATCATTTATAAGATTGAAATTAGAGATGACAAATTTTGATCCAACTCAAATGCGTTCATATAAATTATGATTCGAATTTATTAGAAAATAACCCTTATAATCTATTGATTCAATTCAAATATGATCCAATAAGAAAAATAACCCATTTGATACAAAATAAATTAATAAATATATATATATATATATATATATATATATTTTAGAAAATGCAAGTTATTTTTTAACAATTAATTATAAAAAAAAAAACTATAAAATTAATCCGAATTTGACATGTAATTCTTTTGAAAATTAATTTGAAATTCAACTCTAGTTGAAAACTTGAAATGAGTACTCAGTAATAATTGAGTTGGTTATTTATATGTAATAAATTAGGAGTTGAGGACATAATATAAAATGAGTTTGGACTTTGAAACACAAAAACAGAGAGAAATAGAAATTTCTATGGATTTTTTTTATTATTTTTATTTTTATTTTTATTTTTAGTATTGGGTTTCAAGCAATCCCTTGATGTGTGCTACAATATGCACTCCTCTCCATGTGGCCTGTGGGCATGGATTTTAGAGAAATTAATGTTTATAAAATATAAAAAATAATTGTATTAATTAAAAAAAATTAATTTTCTTAATTTTTAGTATGTATTTATAAAGTGATTTATTAAAGTGGGAGGAATGAAGTAATATACTAATAGAAAGAGAAAGCATTAAATTAAAATTGGTAAGGTTCTATTCTCGATTCTCGAATTCCTCCTCTTCTTCTCTTCTTCTCTTCTTCTCTTCTGTCATTGAGGAGAAAAAACATATTCTCAGTATCTTATCTTATTTAATTCTCAAACCTGAAAATCTGCAATTTGACTTGAAATTTAATTTTTAAAAAGACTTGAAATGACTTAAATGGCCCTCACCAATTGTCCCTCATAATTCATAAGTCATAATAACATGATTGGTTTACATTAAAATTAAAGAATTTAATTAAAGGGAAATAGAAAAATATTTACCTAATATATTATGGGCATAATTAAAATTCTGTTAACCTCAAATTCAATTTATGCTAAAATAAGAAAATTTATACTATTTAATAAGAAATTGAAAACACAATATTCACTTAATAGATAGCATCGAAAGCTTTTTACATTAAAATGTTTTACAAGTCATTGTATGCTTAATTATTATTTGCTTACCTATAATATTGGACACTTCAATATATAATTTTTTACATTATTATAATAATTATAATTATAATCTTATTATTATTATTATCATTGACTAGGAATTCAATATTGTCACCTTTATCACGTACATGATTAAAATATTTGTGAAATAATTTTGCGTCATAAACATTATATATTTCTTTAATGTACGTAATAGACTGAATATATATAATGGTTTTTTAGAACAACCAAAGAAAAGAAGCACTCCATTTTTTTTTTCTTTTCTTTTATAATCCAAGTTCAAGATATAGAAAAAAAAATATTAATTATTTGTATATAATTTACTCAAAGTATAACATTTCTACAACTAACTAGAAACATATTGTATTTTAGAGAAAGTATATATATTATTACTTTCAAAAAGAATAGATAAATGATTTGCAGAAATGTTTCAAAATAATCATTTATCAAATTATGAGTATATTAATGTCTTGAAGATTGATGAAAAAAGTAATAATTTTACTTGCAATAATTATCACATAAAACAAAATAATCATGTATAAAACAATGTTTTTTTTTTTTTTTTTTTTTTTTTTTTTTTTTTTAAGTAGTAAGGAAGGAAAATTAATATTGAAGAGATACTTTAATTCGATACACACTAAAAAAATTAATATTATATGAGTAATTTTTTTTAACAACTTTCATTAAATTGATAATAATATGGTGAATAAAGAGACTTAAATATGAAACTCTCGCTTCATACTGTTAAAAAAAAAATACTCAATCAAATTAAACTTGATTAACACATATTTCAATAAAATTTAAGTGAAAGAAAAATGAAAAAGTAAGGGGGCGTTTAATATCACTTTTTTTTTTAATTTTTAAAAAATAAGTATTAGAAAATATTTTTAAAAAAATTATTATTTTTTATTTTTCATATTTATTGAGAATCATTTTGAAAACAGAAAATAAAAAACCAAAAACAATAATTTTTGAATTTGTGATTTTTAAAATTTTATTTTTATTTTTAAAAAATAAAAAATAATATTGAACGGGCGTAAAAGGTTAGTTGCTATAACAAAATACAAAGGCTGTTTGCAAGGACAAACAAGAATCCATAAAAGAGGTGGCATGCAAAGTCATAACTAAAGGTAGTTTTAGTTTCATTCAATAATTTCAAGAGAAAGAAATAAAAACGGAATTCATGACAATTATTAGGTGTAAAGGCCATAAAAAAAAGTTCGAGTATAAAAGAACCCTAAAAACTTTTTGTAGAAATTTCTTTATAATACCAATGTCACTATAAATGCTACTATATAGCATACGTAATTATAACTTTGAAAGGACTAGTTGTATCTTTACTTCCCATAAAGCAATAGAATTGAATATTAAACACTTTTAATGAGAAGAACAATCTCTCTTGCTACTCGTGTCTTTATGATATCCGAGACTGAGATTCAAATCTTTTCATTAAATTAATTTCCTTATATTCCATTAAATCAAACCTTAAAATTTATGGCATGTACGTGTTATACCAAAGTTTTTGTATATATTATTATTATTATTATCACTTTTAAAGATGAATGAATTATATCGAAGTTTAAGTGTCAATTTGTTGGTTAGAACAGCCTCATTTAATCTTTACAATTACAAGTCAAATATGGATGCTTTACCTAAAGAACCAATATACTAAATGTAAAAATCACTTGTCAAGGTCTAAATCTCTTTTATTATTATTATTATTATTATTATTATTATTATTATTATTTTATATTGAATCCTTTAACTTTTATTTTTATACACGTTAAAGAACTATTTAATAGCTGTTATAAAGTTAAAGAAACATGCGCGTTATAGGATTTTTTTAATTTGGGAATGAGTTTTGTTATACATGAAATACGCTGTAGTTTTTTTTTATTAAATTTATTTTTTAAATCATTATCCTAGTAAGATGCTTAATCAGTATTAAAAACTATAGTCAGACCTTGTAATAGTCATCACGCGTTTTTAACGCGCATGTTTCTCAAATTCTTTAACAGTTGTTAAAAAGTCTTTTAATGTGTGTAAAAATAAAAGTTATAAGGCTCAATAGCTCCAAAATGCATTTTGCCTTAAAAGAACTTATAGAAATTATTCTTGATATGATATAGTAACTGAAAACTTATTGGATGCACTCAGTGTATATGAAAATAGTACACCATCTTTCACAATCAGGTGAAATTTATCTCTCATAAATTTAGGTAACAACTACTTGATTTGTGAGTGTGAAATGCACTATTTACATATGTATTAGATACACTGAATAATTTTTCATAATAACTAATAAGATAAATATCGCTTTTTTACATTTTATTAAATTACGTTTATAATGCACACTGAAATATAGTATTGGGGTAAATATATTTTTCCTTGAGCAAAAGATCAAAAATCAATTATCGCTCAAAAATTACGTTTATAATAATGTTAGATAAATCTGACGTGAATATGAAAGTAGGGTACAACAGAAATTCAATATACCGAATAAATTTTGTGAAGGAGTTGCGTATTGCCACCATATGGATGGTAAGAAGCAATTGTTAGTGGTGGTGGGAGTATTTTCCTTTTCTTTTACCTTTCGTCGAGTAAAGAAAGTGTATGAAAGAAGAAGGGCATTTCAGTAATTGACATACTGTACTCGCTTCGAAGGCAAGAGCAGTGACTTGCACATCAAAATTTATAATGCCATTACCTAACTGCTAACTGGATGTCTCTCGTTCAGTTACCAAAATGCCCCCAAGAATGTGTCTTATGTCCTGTTATACCATCAGTCGGAGATCATAGTGATCATGAGAAACAAACCTTTATAACATTGAAGCATGTTTAATTCGATACAGAATTAAGAATAAAATGTAATTCTATAAATAGAATTCATTTTCTTGTTTTGATTCACAAATTTTTCTTTAAAAAAATTATGTTTAATTAACTCTAATTTATATTGAAATTATATATACATATTAAATTATAATCTTTAATCTAACAAATTAATTTTATTGAATTATTTGAAAAATAAACTTGAAATAAAATTGTTTAACTGTAGACATTTATTTTTATTTCCATTTCAATTTCAAGTAGAATCGAATCAAATAAGTAAAAGTGTTGATGTTAAAAATATATAGACCAAAAAGAGAAGGAAAGATGATAAATTTGATCATTTGACAAGGAGAAATGACAAATTTGCAATGGCTTTCTATTCTCGAATAGTAGCAATGGCTTTCTATTCTCGACTAGTAGGTATATGTATATGAAAATCAATCAAATCGAGAAAATCAATCAAATCGAGAAAATCAAACAATTTGGTTTGTTCTCGGATTTTTTTTTTAAAAAAAAAAGAGAAATTAATAACTGAATGTGCAGACATGGGTTTGAATTCAACCTAGAAAAATACAAACCAATCCGAATATATCATTCATCTTTTAAAGTTCAATTGCATATACATAATAACTCGTTAGGGGTAGATATTTTTATATACAATATATAACTATTTTAAAAAATAAGAAAGTGCAATGATAGTTCGGAATATTTAAAATATTTATTTATTTATTAAAAAATTACCATAGCATTTTGAAATTTTTTATTTGAACTAGAATTCAAATTAACTATTTTAAATTAAATTCACTAAAAAAATGAAAACCTATCAAATCAAACTATGAAAAATTGAACCAGCTAACCAAAGCGTACGATCTCATGTAAAAAAAAAATAAAAGTGCACGATCCTATTTCTGTGCTGCATTTACCATGCATTTAGGTAGAACCTACATAATGGCCTAATGCAGAAAAACATGAAATAAACATAAGAAAAAAAGGAATTAAAAAAAATTCCAACAATTTTACTGGAACATGAGGAAAACTGGAGAAAAATCTCCTATACTGATGGAAGAAACCATCTAAAGAATGGGAAATTTTAACCCCACGAGAAAATTTCATAAATCAATTAGGTTGCATTTCATAAATCTATTGACATTTGACAGCATTTCTTAGCACAACTGTATACAACAATTAGTCATTGCCCTATTATTAAGAATATATTGACCAAATAATAAATCCTTCCCAATAATTTTAACATTTTAATAGAGGAAAAAACAAAATGATCACCAAATGACTTATAAAGTAGCATTAAACTTGAATTACAACAAAAGACAGATTTCTAACAAATTGCCTTTTCCTATTTTCTAACGGCAAATTTGAAAGTAATACAAAAATCAGAGCTAACATTTGCCCTTTATCTACACATGATGCTCATTCAAAACTGATTCAAAGTTGTAGAAACATTAAAACTACACCCAAGTGAGAAAAATTGGGTATCAAATCTGTTTCTTGCTATGTGTGTATATGACTATATAGTATATACTCACTATAGACAGCTGCCGCAAAAACATTGGCCACGAACTTCAAGATTGTAAGAATTGTTAACTAACTCTCCTGAACAATCCAAAATTGAAAATGGATCAGCAACCAACATTTCAGCCACTTGTCAAGTCATCTTCACTATCTTCACTGTCATCACTGCAATTTCACAACCACAAATCATCAAATACAACATATTCAAATTGTTCAAAGTGGTCAACCAACAAATATGAAAGTAAGGTCCAATAAAAGGAAAAACACTTGTACAAATTGAATAGATCCAGCAAAGCTATGGAACTCCAAAACAACTAATGACCTTGACAGTAATAAATGGTCAATTGGATTACCTATGTTCAGGGAACTTTGAAAGTCGTCTTGCCTCCAATCCTGTGATAAATTTTTGAGCAGCCTGAACATTTTCTGCACCTGAAAATCAAGAGTACGAAAACCCTTTTGGTATTACTAATTCTCAATGGAAAAAAGAAAGATCCGGGTTCTGCCCGGGGCAGAACTGATTCAGCATAATGACCTAATTAATTGGTGAAAGATACAAGAGAAAATTTTAGGCAAACACAGATAGAACATATAAACGGCAACTAAAAATTAAAAGAAATTACCCTTGGTCAACTGGAAGGTGTGCAGTGTGCATCTTTCTGCTGCTAGCCTCACTGGAGTACTACTGTCCTTCAAACATTCAGCAAGAGCAGGGCCAATGATAGGAACATAGGCCATAATGGATGATGGACTTGCCTGTGATAAATTTACCATGTTCAAGTGCCAAGAAGTTCTCCATTGGAAAAAGAGTATTACAAATGTTAACACTTATACTAGCAGTAAAAGGATCAAGTACGTACTTTTGCAACAGCTTTTATAACAGATAATGCCCTTCTTCTGACTTCACTCGAGTCATCATGTAAAGCTGACACTATGGATGAAATGATATCTGCATATGCAGAAGTTTTTGAAGGATCACTTTGAATTTGGTGAAGCAGAAGCCTTCCTAATGCCTTGGTTGAAGTTTCACGAAGAGGGAACTAATTTACAGAAGAGAGTGTGATTTCAGCAACTGGTAAATACAACAGCTTAAATTTTAAAAATCAGAATTGCGAATACCTTCTCATCTTTCAAGCCGTCTTTAAGGCAATCTACCATAGATGGGAACTCTGCAGAAGTAATAATAGAGGAAGGGTTGTGCCTTAGCAAGGATGAGATAGTGAGCACAGAGCCATGCCTAGAAACCCAGCTTGGAGAAGCAGCCAAATTTGGGATTTGCTGAAGCAGGTCAACAAGCTGAGCAGCTTCCGTGTACTGTGTAGTAATTATTTCTAACAAGGTGAGTTGAAAGCAAAAGGAGGGCAGAATGAAAAAGTGAATTTATGAGAAAGAAAAAGGTTGCTAATGCTTTGCAAGTGGGCCTGGTGAATCACCGTTCGCATTGCATCTATCACCAGGTCATTTCCACTTATTAGAAAAATGTAGAAAGCAAGCTAAAGTTAAAACCCAAATGACTATTTACTAATAATATTACAACAACCATGCAATTCCACAGCCAAGTACCACAGTACTCGGGAGAAACTGTCATTTAAAGCATGGATCCATACTTCAGCAGCATTTGGCACATTGAAGACTCAAATTTAGCTTCATTACTCCAGTTAGTAACTTAAAAAAGAACCGTAGCTTTCTGTTCTTTTCTATTTTTTCCCCCTGCTTTTTTGGGCAGGGAGGGTTCTAGGGAAGTTTTGCACTCTTACACGCCCAACTCCTCAAGCCAGCCAACAAACTTGAAAATTTTTCAAATACTACCCAAGTTACTGGCCATGCAAGTTTTATGGAGCCCTTTCAATATCTTCGTATCCAAGAATCAACAAATTTGACACTGCATTGTTCAAAAGATTTCGGGTCTCTTTTTTTTATAATTTCTGCATGCTAGATATTTTCCACCAATTCAAATTTCACTTCTCACACAAAAATTATTTGACAAAATACTCCACTTTTTATTGGTTCTGAAATGAAAATATAGGGTTTTGTCATCTCTCCAACAATCTCTCCATTATGTAGGATTTTCTAGGCCCAAGTACCAGGTTATTTTGAACTGAGCCAACTGACCTGTCAAAATATATATTAGGGTTTCCTGAGAGAGATTTTGCTTTTGCAGGAGGAAAGAGAAAAACACATAGGAATCATTAAAATCCATTGTTTTTTTTTTTTTTTTAATTGGTGGTCGCGCTATCAATTTTGACTGGCAGAAGTCACAGCCAACCAAATGGAACATCTCCAAACAAAAAAGATAAACCGACCCAACCAACTATGCGCAGAACCCAAAATTAATGGGTCAGTCAGGTTATGAATATTTTGAACAGCCCCAGTAGCAATGATCACAGTTAAAAGTACAAATGGGATACTCACCAATACCTACTTGTAAAGAGCAATGCACTGAAAGCCCAGAATTTGCAAAACTGCTCGAATATAAGGAAAACCAAGATACTTGGAACATTCAGAACAGACCTGTGATGTGATACCAAATATGCTAGCAGCAGAAATTCGGACTTGGTCATCTTCATGATGAATTAAATCATTCAATTGACTGTAAACCCGCATTTTGACCGCACTGCTCACACTCTTCCCAGCATGCTTTAAGACGCCTTTTAAAGCCACGAGGATGGCCTCCCTCACACCAGCATCTGATGCCTGAAACAGCAAAATAATATCAATGTCATAGTCACACTAAATCGATGAGATAAGGAAGCAAATGACAAGCATTACCTGCAGACTTGACAGGAGGTCACTGACTAGAGGATCAACCCTAGTACTGAGTGCACTAAGCTTTCCAAGTGCAAGGGCAGCACTTGTGCGAACCGTCCTACATGCACAGAACATCTCATAAACATGCAGAAACGACAAAGATAACCACATGATACATATGAAAGTTGAAAATAGAAAGTAAAGGAAGGCAAGAAGTAGGCCTTGCATGCAACAAAATTATCATTTCTATCTTCCAAATAACAATAGACTCCAAATTGTAGAAACAGTCAACAGTGAATATTAGTGTTCTCAACAGCTGATTAAGGACATCAAATCTAAATTTTGCACACATACCTCGTATTATCTTGTAGACACTTGATAAAGGTTGTTTGAAGCTGGGGAAGAAAAGGTTTCAGGGCCATCCCACCTTTTCTTATTATGATGCTTAAAGTAGACAAAATAGCACTCTTCACCTGCCAAGGGAACCGATCACCTATGATCCTGATGAGAGGACTGTAATTGCAGAACATGTTAGATTTCATTGGACAATGGAATGTACTAGGCAGAAGCTTTTGAAAATTGTTTCTTAATGGACAGATTTTAAGAGCATCTCCAATGGGCTCTTTATATGCCCCAAACTCTCTATAATAAATAGTCAAGACAAGCAAGACTCCAATGGACTCTTTATTATTTAAATTTTACAACTTTCTATGTATGCTATTTATTAATTCTCTCATCTATTGCTATTTATTAATTCTCTCACCTATTTAATTAAAGAGTCCATTGGATTTAAAAAAAAAAAATTACACTATTTACATTTAAAAATTGATTAATATACTCTTTATTTATGTAAAATATGCTCTTTAAAATAAAGAGCACCATTGGAGATGCTCTAAGTAACAATAACTTTAGAAAAACAAAAAGAGTAGCAATATAAATAAAATAAAATTCAATTAGTCTAAAATAAAGAGGCACACTCACTGTAAAAAGAAGTTTTAAGGAAGAATCATCAAACTGATAAGAAGCATTATCAATACTAAGGACAGATCCAAATCAACAGATCATGTTATGATGCAGTGTAAGTTTCTAATCTCAATTACAAAGTTGTTTATGCAGCATTTTAAAGTATGTTTCCTTTCACAGAACAATATTTAGCAAGCACATGTTCCTAGAGAGTGGCTTAGTTGTCAGTATAACAGAATTGAAAAAGAGAGAGAGATTGATATAAAGCTCATGCTATATCTACATGAAGAAGAACACATCTACAAAGGGGAAAGTTTATGTAATATCTTCACTAAACAATTTCATGCATATATTCAACATGAGCAGGTAATGCCTAAATTGTCATTAGAAAACTAAGATTTGCCAAGCAATAAACTTTTTTCCCCAAAAGCTCGTAATTCTTATCATTACATCAAGTTCAAGTTGACCGTGACCCTACTTCAGATGTATGAAAAATCTGAGTACAATCAATATTCCTTAAAAGTCCATAGTACATACCCGGTGATTGGGATGACGAACACCTTCAGTGCTTGTTCACTAGTCACTTCAATAAGCTCCCCAAGGCCAAGTGCAGCCTGCTCTCTTAATTCCGCAGAGCCGCTAATTAACCCCTAAAAAAGCAAATATACAGATTGATCTCACTCGTTTAATCATTGTTTTCTCCATTCCAAAAGACCAAAAGTAAAAAATGAAACCAAATTTAGAGACGCGTGAAAATGAATAAGAAATGAGACACAAGAAATACAACGATGATTTGAAGGATTATCAAGGACCAAAGAGCTCATGCAAAACAAAAACGATATTTGAGATGAATCCATTCTAGCTGTGTATCCAGTGCCACAGTAAGTTGACCAGAAGACCAGAAATCATTAACCACATTTTAAATATATTAATTAAGCGCACTAGGACATGAGAGGGGATGTAAATAATATAATAGCAAGTGCTGGAAATTTTATTGTTCTTTATTCTGTTTCTGATGTTCATACTGTTTACTTTCCACCTCAATAAAAGAAAGCACAATGTCAAGAGTATAAGCAAGAGTCATGAAGTAAGAAGGTAGAGGCAATTTGATTTCAATATGCTAACAGGTAATACACAGCTAGGGATGAAGGGAACCTCAGACAAGATCATACGCTATTGTCCAAGCTTGTCTTCACTAAAATGATGCATTGATTGAGTTCAGGTCAAGCTGGAACCATTTTTAGTTCTTCTGATCAAGCTTGTCTCATGACAGTTAGCCTGACATTCAAATTTCAAAGTTCTAGCTACACAAATGAGAATTTTCATTTAAACTGGGATACTTTCTTATCAAGACTGACTTTTTAGATTCAGAGCCCCTTTTCATACTACGTGGCAGCTTTTCCATTCAAAAGTTAAATTTAAAATATATAAAACAAGAAATAGATTGAGAACAACTTAAAGCGCTGAAGGGTTAAAACAGAAATCCACAAGATACTACTTGAAAGACATTCAAAGACTGCAGTGCCTATGTTTCAAGATCCATATATGTCAGCAGCATTACAAACATAAAAAAGAACCCCGTACAGGATAATGGTTATTACCTGGAATAATAATAATAATAAAAAGAAGAGGGGGAAATAAAAAGAACAAGGGGAACAATAAGCATACTTGGAGGAATATTGGAAGCAATGGCTGAAGAGCTTTTGGGAGACAGAAACCAGGAATGAGAACTGGTCCTCCCTGCAAATTAATTAAAAGCAGATCCTAATTAGTTAACCATTTAAAAGTTGGACAATAAAGATCTCAGATACACACTACTGAGATATGTACCAAAGAAACTACCTCTGGATATAGATGATCAACTCAAATACAAAAAGCAATCCACTAACCTTCTTCTTCCTACGCTCTTTATCTCTGGATGTAGAAACAGCATCGCGCACCAGTTTTATATATGAAGGAAGAACCTCCTTAGGAACTGAGCTAACAACCCTTGATAGAGCTTCCCAAGCAACCTATTGGAAATAACATTCAATACAATTTTTGAAAGAACCTAGAATTATGTACTATCCTACCGTAACAGTTGCAGAATCCACGTCGCTAAGCATAATAATCAGTGTAGATATCATGTTTGGAGCTTCATCAACCAAATATAACTTGCTGTTTTTAAAGAAGTATCCTATCAGATATGACGAGCTTCTCCTAACCGAAGCCTGACAGCACAAAGGCCAAAAACCAGAGTGAGAGAGAGGGGGGGCGGACAGGGAAAAGCAAGAATAATAAAAGCCTTAAACATCCAGGACAACTAGCAGAACGTACCATACTATCACCAACACCTTTAAGAAGTTCTGCTATCAAGTAATCAACGCCTTCCTCATCTATGACCAAGACCACAGTTTCTGCAGCCTCCTTTGCCAGAGTTTGAACATCCTAAAAGGGCACAAAAACATTAGGTAAGTTTGAAGAATAAAACAGCAAATAAAATGATCTATAATTGATATTTTGTTAGATAAGGAAGATCTATAATAAAAAATAAAAACAAAAAATTAGGAGAAAAATAATCAGACTTTGGAATACAAGTTGCATACCTTGTCCTCACTGCTCATTGCAGAGAGTAAGGCAGGAAGAACAGTACCAAGATGAACATTAAGCCCAGGTCCTGCAACCTCTGCTAATGCCCCAAGAGCATGTGCATTGAAGGCACTGCATACATAAACAGTTTTCAGTAAAAGAGTGACCGCTAAAAAATATATATTAAGAGAGCTTTGTAGCAAATCAGTGGAAGTAACACATACGAGAGGGGAAGGTGGACAAGCTTGGGCAAAATATGAGGTAGTACAGCTGCAGTTCTGACACTGAAATCAACAAAGGATAAGGGAAGCAGTTTTTCATTTAGAAGAAGAAAAAGATATTACAAGTAGAAAGACTAACAATACATATCTTGCACAAGAGTTTTACCTTAAAATTTGTTTGAGGCCATCAAGAGCAGTATCAGAGGTTTCATCATCCTCCAGAGCATGCAGAAGAGTTGGAACAATTTCATCAATTGCTTGCATTCCAGCACTCTGAATCGCATGACAACTTTAAGTATATTCATCCCGTGAATTGATAATTAAACAGAGACTAAAATTAAACCAGAATACTAAAAGAGCACCTTGTACAGAGTGCTAAATGCTAAGCCTGCAGACTCACGAACCTCCAGCATGCTGTTTACACAAATTAAGAAAGTTTAAATTTGTCACAGAAAGGGTTAGAGATGAGCACCAAGAGAATTGCTTATTTTACCTGTCACAAAGAGCAGTCCTGATAGTGGGGATGAGCTCATCCATGAAACTAAGTAACTGACTCTTCCCAGCACTTGCCATTACTTCACTCAGACCAATGCACACGCCCTATATGACCATGTACATTAGAATTACGAAAAGGGGAAGGTGTGTATGGGTGTATAAAATCAAGATATTCCAAATCGTACAACTCCTAGACTAATGCCTATAAAAAAAATCACAACAAAAACATAATCTAATTTCCTTGCAAGCTAGTAAGCTACACTTTCACCTCGAGGCTTAATTCATGGCAACCTAATGGTCAATTTCCACAGAGGCTGCATGCTGCCTCAAAAGATGGTGCACTCTTGTCAAAACTGCACCCCACTAAACAGACCTTGGGGTCTTAAAGAAATAGATATGCAAAAGGTAGAAGTACAAGGGAAGCAGGAAATTTAGGATTTAGGGTTAGCTTGGTATCGCGATCGTAAAAAGCTGACTTTTATCCAAGAGATCACTTTATTTTTTTGTCAAATCAGCTTTTTGCAATAGCAATGCCAAACTGGCCCTAACAACTGTAGATAAATTTTGTTCAATAATATAATTGGCAGATGCAAGTAGATGTAGAGATATAATATATAATATTACTTGTCTTCTGCTAGCGTCAGGGTCCTTCAGCCCCCGGGATAAGATTGGGATAATCAAAGGAAGTACTCTTTCGCCAAGCTTCCGAACAAGTTCACCCAATGCTCGTCCAGCAACCTAGACAATAATTAAATTTAATGATCCATATTTTGTAACCAACAAATCAGAAAATGTCCAAGCAGAAGGATGAAAGCACAAACCTGTCGCCTTTCAGATGATGATGATGCAAGGGAGGATATCAGTGTATTCATCAAAACTGGCATGATTTCCTTGAGTGTTTTTGGAGTATTTGCCACAATAGTTTTCCATACATGTAAAGCAGCCTGAACAGGAAAATAAAGAACAAAAAGAGGCGCAACGGGGCTCCAATTTACATTTCCAAACAAATGTTTTATGTATTAAAGTTATTCAAATTAGTAAAATATTAAACTGGCCACTACCTGACGTACGGATAAGCTCACATCAGTCCTAACCATATATAATGCAGCAAGAACTTCATTACGCTTGTCTCTACCTAAAACCTCAATGATTGCCCGCCCATGTGCTTCAGTACTAGCACCTTCATCATCACTACCACCCTCAAGTAAAGCTTTTCCAGAAGTCCCAGCAACCTGAAAAAATGAAATAAGTTAACACAAAAGGCTACCAACGGATATATTTACACAGAAGATAGAACTTGAAGATGTTAAGTAGTATAAACCTTAAACAAAAGATCTCCTAGCAATTCCACAGAGCTTTGTCGGATACGCCAATTATCATTAAAAATACCATCCTCAACTGCCGGAAGGAGAAGAGGCAACGACCTATGGATGTAAAGAAAGATAATGAGAGAAAAGGAAGGCTTGTCACAAGAAAATTATAATCATGATGGAAATAATACAAAATATTTGCAAGAGATCCAAAGCTTTGGAAGAGTGGATTTTACCGCCTTAATAAAACTTTTTCAATGCACTGATGGAAAGAAAATAAATCAAAATTGCTTTAAAGAACTTATAAGTTCTTAAAGAATATAATTCAAATGATTAAAAAAGGCAACATTGTTGGTTTCCCCAAAACAAATTCAAAAGTGATTTCCCTCCAGTAAAATCAATATATCTTAAATGATAAAACAAGTAAAGGGAAAAAATAAATGCAATATATATCAAAAGAATGCATTACGTTGTTGCATAGTGCTCAACAAGCACATGTCCAGCACCTAATGCTGCTTCACGCACGGATTCATTCTCATCAGCAAGACCTGTAAGGTATAATCAGCCACCATATCAGAAAAAATAAATGAAGAATCCAAATAACCATAGTACAAACAAAGTTGATAAAGCAAAACATGTCACCCAGAAGAAAGACACTCACCATCTAAGATAGCAGGCAGCACCAGCTGCAAATAGTTCTGGAATTGAACACCTAGTGACCTTGGCATATACTACAAAAAAGTATGCACAAAAGGGAAATTAATTAACAGGGCTCTTGTAGACAAAATCCCAGAAAAATATAACTTCACAAATGATAAAATCTTCACCTTGAAAAGTGTCAAATATCCATCACGAACAGATGCCCTTTGATGAGAACAGTTTCGGATAATATCAGGTAGTACATGCTCAAAGTATTCTGTTCCTAGTGCAGCTAAAACCTGGAGGATGGAAAAACAATCTCCATCAAGTACAACAATTAAGGAGAATTTTTCAGAAATAAAATTCCCACAAAAGGCCAAATATCATAATCATAATATATACCAATTGTCAAATTAAACATCCTCATATAAAAACTAGATACATAACAATAATACTATGATCATATTGGTTATAAACTTCCATAATTCGTGAAATACAAAACCAATCAAAGGAAAAGCAAAAGTAGAAGTTTATATCTGACAAAATCTAACCTCACTCAACCCTTGAGCAGCTCCAGAGCGCTCAACATTACTATTATCAGATTTTAGTGTATCAAAAAGCCATGGGACAAGATCTGGGAAGTTTTCTTCTCCCAATCCTCTTATAAGCGATCCAATGGCCCTTGCTGCAACAGACCGAACTTCCGGAATTGGATCCACAAGAACCTATTTTTATCACCGTGGTAAACAGCACATCAGATAGAAAAAAAAAATTGCATTGTTGAATATTTGCAACAATAGTGAAAAAGGGTACCTTTTTCACTTCAGGAAGAAGCAACCCTATATAAGGAATCATATCCTTTGGTTCTGTAACTAAAGAACACATATTTCCAACTATTTGTGCAGCTTTCTTTTTAGTTTCAGCACTGCGCTCCCTTAGCCCTCTATGAACTATTGGTACCAACAGTGCTAAAGAAGGAGCATCAATGGAATTAACAAAAGTTGTCTGCAAAAAAAATCAAAAGTATTTAATGAAAAGAGTAACTAATGTCAACCCATAAAACTTATTTGGATTAAATTTTCTTTTAGTTTCTTGTTAATAGTAATGTTTACCTGGAGGAGAATGTCAAGAGAATACTTGGTATAGTCATTAGGGTCTGTAAGGCCCATGAGAAGTGTAGGGACAAGGGAAGATATTTCTGGATTCTTTATCACACTCCCAACCTAAGAATAGCACTAACAAATATTATGGACAAAGAACAAAAAAAATAAACATATGAAATGAAATATCAGATAAATATAACCTGCTGAAGTGCTGTTTGGCCCGCTGACTGGACTTTGGGATGAGTATCGGTTAATACCTGTAATAATATGAATATCCAGAGTGAAGAGAATTTACATTTGTTTTAACTTTTACGGAACCTAACCCACCGCGCATATGTTTAATTTCAGATATACCTCTGTCAGTTTTGGCACAATTGTGGGGAGGCACTGAGACAATTGTTGGGGAGCACAGTAAGCCATAGCACCAAGAAGCTGTACACTGCTTTGCTTTGTCCGCCAGGCTTTATCCTCAAGACCCTGAACAATAATACATTATGCAACATGGTAGTCTATTAACTACATTGAGACGATTGAAGTTCTCGGACATGATTTTCATAGTATGATGCTATAAATTAAATGAGTGCAAAAGAAGAAATTTTAAATCTTACTAATAAAAGAGATGTTAACGCAAATGATGCATGGAATATGTAAAGGTATGCACAGTACTTTGAAGTTCATATTTTGTATCAACAAACTAGATCATGACTTTAAACTTCAAAAAGATACTGCTAGTACAGCTGGAGAGATTTACAGTTTTATTCTCTCTTTTTCTCACTAAATAGGGCAATGCAAGGCACAAATAATACTGGCAAATGGCAATATATTTGATGTTTTTATTAGTCAACATCTTCAACATATATTCAAACTTAAACAAGGTAGCCAAAGTAACTGGATAGTATCATGATTCATTTGATACCATAGGATTGAGTGTGATACATTCAGCATGATGAATCAAGCTAAAAGCACTAAATGGCTAAAACACACAAATTATGCATTTTACCGTGTGAAAAATTATTCATTGTGCAATAGCAATTCGAACAGGTCCAGTGACTTTTAAGCACCCAGTCATGTACCAAGTACAAAAATATATATATATATACCTTTAGAAGTGATGGAAGAACAAGCTTAACCCCCTGTGCACTGAGTTGAGACATCATTGCACGAGCAGCACATTCAGCAGCCTCACGAACAGCGACAACTTGATCAGAGAAAGAAACCAAAAGTAGCGGTAACATCTGAATCACATAGCTAGACCAAAAGGAGAAAAACAGATTAATTGCAAACAACTGCACCTAGAGATAATGTTTTGCCAAAAATAACTATAATACGTACGGTTCAAACAGTTTTCCAAGATTATCACAAAAGCACTCAAAGGCCAGAAGAGCTCCTTCACGAGATTTTGCTGAATTCCTATAAATAGAAAGAAATTCAAGCTCATTTAATGCCATAAATATTAAAAAATGTAAACGTCAAGGTCCACTACGAAGTACAGCAATTTTGTTCTGTGGACTGAGACCCATCCCAAATTTAACAATGACAGGTGTAGGGAGAAATATAATTTGTCCACTGTGTGACAATTAAGTTGGACCAAAAGGTAACATTTTTTACATACAAAATTCCTTGGCAGTAGGGGCCTGTGACACACTAGATCCCAAATAACAGAATAAAACCAATAGCCTAGTAACGGAATGTCCACCTTGTAGTCCATGAATAAAAGTTCAATTCCTAGCACCCCTCTCCTTTAGAAGTTTAGTGTACTAAGAAAAAATAAAAGAAAATAAACATACCTATCAATGAGGCCTTCCCTCAACGCCACAACAATTCCATATTTCTTCAGGCAAGATATTCCAAATCCCTTCACCACTCCAGCAAGACCAAAAGCTGCTCCACGTCGTTCACCATATTTATCACACTTCATCAGCTGGTCCAACAGTCTGGAAACAAGTGCAGCTGCATCATCCTGATGCAAGAAATATTACATCAGAATTAATTTCTTAATTCAAGAACAGCAAACATTTTTAATAATTCTCCCTTTTTACTCTTCAGGACAATGGCATCTAGATGTGCCACATGACTGCTTAACAATAATTGTATCACACTAAATAAAATGCAGAACTACAATCCTAAAATCCTACTTTGGGAAACACTTTCTACATACTTGCTTTGATTGCATCAATGGAGATAGGCATGCTGACACTGCCCGCTGAACAGCTTCTGATGGAGTGTTTAACACATCCAACAACTTCTCCACTACAGCATGAACTTTGGGATCATCCTGCAATTAAGTATCCATGTCAAAGCTAAATTAGAAATGAATGCAAAAGATATTTCCTAGAAAAAATGTTGATATTATAAAAATTTAAACCTTTTCCAAATGTTTTGCCAGAGCTCCGGTAAAAATAACCACGCCCTCACGAACCAAATCATATTTTTCCTCATCTGATGCCTAAGCAAGAAGAAACATTGTGTGAGATAATACAAAGATTCTATGATATTTAAATAAGAGATCATTTCATATCCCAGCCATTGAAGACGCGAAGTAGTTGAAAAGGCATTGAAAATAAAGAAAAGATACAAGAAAAGTTAACTCCAAGTGATGTAAAACCTTTCTGTTCAAGTAATTCTCAAAGATTGGAAATAGCAAGGCAACATTTTCTTTCCCATGCTTATCAATAATCATTATGCCGGCACTGATCATTCTTCCCCGAACATCTGCATTAGGATCAGCCTACAACATCAAAAGCAGCCATGAATTAGCCATAATGCTTTAAAAGTACACACACATAAACATAAACATAAACACACACATAAACATTTGGCTACACGTGATCAAATCTTTGGGTAAATAAGATAATCCAAACAAAAAAGAAAATAAATCCGATGGTGCCTAGGGCTGGCAATTCATGATCTGTCAGAATACTAGTATAAAAATCATATTGATGGTGGTTTATTATACCAATTCCACAACTTCATTTCCAGTAGAATGAATGAAACAAAATCAACTATAGGCACAGGTTACAAAATTTAGCATGGAGAACAACAAAGTAAATCTTACCAATGCTCGTGATATAAGGAATGTCATAACAACAGGAAGGTCTTTTGTTCTCAGAACATCAGCAGCAGAATGTAAAGCCAATGCTATTCCTTGTCTGCCTATCCACCCAGCATCAATATTGTCCTCACCAGAAGCAGCATCTCGAATATATAAGGAAAATAAAGTGGAAAGCGATTCCTGAGATTATTATTAAACAATTCAAAATACCATCCCAGAAAAACACAACTAAAGCTCCTTTAGGGCCTGTTTACTTGCAGAAAATAATTTTCTGTTTCCTATTTTCTATTTTCTAAGAAAATTATTATTTTCATTTTCATGGAAAAATAATTTGCATTTGTAAATCATGTTTTCCATTTTGAAAATTAGAAAACATGTTCATATTGTAATTTTCTTTACTTGTTTTGACTTAGTTTACAACTAAACTATCACTCTCTTTTAAAATATATATATATATATATATATATATATATATATATATATATTATTATTAGGAGAGATTACTCTCTTACCATTTTTTTTTAAATTAGCACTTTCTAATTTGTTCCTTAAATATTAATGGTATATTAAATAGATGGAGAACATTTTACCGTGATATCATATGTAATTCAAATAATGTTTTCCTATTACAAAAAGTTTAATATCAAATTTTATACTAAAGATTATTTTTTTCATATATAGCCACTTTTATTAGTGAAATAATTACTTTTTAACTGAAAATAATACAAAAAAGTTTTATTTTATTTTATAAAATCATTATAGCAGTGACAATGTAGAGAAATAATGCATAAAAAAGAAGGAAAAAAATAAAAGAAATTGAAAATTAGACATTGTAGAGAAATAGTGTATATAAAATAAGGAAAAAAGAAACGAATAAAAGAAATTGAAAATTAATAAAAAAAATAAAAACAAAATTGAAAATTAGGCATTGTAGAGAAATAATGCATATAAAAGAAGGAAAAAGAAAAGAATAAAAGAAATTGAAAATTAATAAAAAAATAATAATGCATATAAAAGAAGGAAAAAAAAAAGAATAAATGAAATTGAAAACTTAGTAAAAAATAATGCATATAAAAGAAGGAAAAACGAAATGAATAAAAGAAATTGAAAATTAGGCATTGTAGAGAAATAATGCATATAAAAGAAGGAAAAAAGAAAAGTATAAAAGAAATTGAAAATTAATAATAATAAAAAATAATGCATATAAAAGAAATAAAAAAGAAAAGAATAAACGA
>CATKHJ011020695.1:0-17145 GCA_949750685.1 Vernicia montana
TATATATATATATATATATATATATATATATATATATATATATATATATATATATATATATATATATATATATATATAATTTGATCTAAGTTTGATCCACACAATTGGGGAGGATAAGGGGTATGCCCCTAACTCCATGAAATCCAGGGTGACAATTTTATTCGCCCGTTTAGTAAATGGAACGGGGCAAAATTTTTAATTTATATCTGAATCGGATTCGGATAATAGTATTATCTGATTCGACTCGACTCGATTATATATATTTTTTATTTTTTAAAATATTATATGTATTTAATTTATATATTTTTTAATGTGAAATATAAATTATATTGTATGAATATGTAAAAAAAAATAAATTAATATATATATGAGAAAATAAAGAAAAAATTTGAAGAGAAAAAATAAAAAAAAGATAAACAAGTATATCTAACCCAACCTCAAAACAGGGCGAATATTTTATTTTTTTAAACGGATCGAGTTCGAATTTTACAAAACTCATTCTAAACTCGACCCATTGTCATCCTAAAGAAATCCCTTATATAAGTACTAAGTAGTAGAAAAAATTATATGAGCCCTTTAAATTTAGTGTATAACCCTCTTAATTTCTTAAAACTTTCACTTCTTTATTTGTATATATAAAATTAAAAAAAAATTATAACATTTAACAATATAAGTATTTATCATTTAAATTTTTTTCTATAAAATATTTGAATTCTTTTTGGCCAATTGATTTTTTTTTACTCGTCACTAGGGTGAGATATATTAAAAAAAAATATCAGGCCATGTACTCTAAGTCACTAACTAATTCTACTCCTTTACAAAAGAAAATTTGTTGTGCTTGTTTTTGTTTTTTTTTTATTTGATTTGAAATATTGAATTTTGAATTATAAATTTAAAATTTAAAATTTATTAATCTAAATTAAAATAATTTGAAGTATATTTAAAATAATATATAATTTAAAATTATTCGAATTCATTTGTTTAAACCTTTAAAAAATTTTATGGATTTCATCCAAATCTAAATTTTTAAATATTATTTATGTAATCTAAATAATGTGGGTTTTATTTAAATCCAAATTCAAACTTGAAATCCATAAACCTAAAAACATTATATTGTTATTTGGTATAAAATTTTCCACTTTCTCATGAAGAGGATGAAGATTGCATTTGTGCTGTGGTAGTTGCAAATCCTGGTTTTATAAATATCAGCAAATTCATAGTGGTTGTCAGATCTTCAAATACTTCAACACTAAGAAAAGTTACATCTAAAATTAAGAAATTTTTTTTTTTTTTTTTATGAGAAAACCTATCTGTAACATTTGATTCCAAATTCAAAGTCCAAATGGTAAAGACTAAAGAGAAAGTGAAGGCATTAAAAAAACACAAAGTGATCAGTCATCTTTTTGGAAAGTTAGGACAAAGCTATCTTTGATTAAAGGTAGCCATTAAACAATCCTATAAAGAAAGCCACATATTGTTGAAAGTTTTATAATAAAGTAATTAAATTTGTGTATGGGGTTGTTTTACCTTCCTAACATTCATCAAAAAGACTATCTTTCTGCTTAAAACATCTCCTCCACCATGTGTATATATATTAATTGCCTTCTTATATATTCTTATTCTATTAATTTAATTATAAAATAAAAAAATTTGTTTCATAGAATTATAAAAATGGCTTATGTTCAAGCAATTTTTTTCATTAGACCTACAAATTAAATATGTAATAATTAATAATTAATTAAGCTTGTAATTTGGGATTATGAAATGGTGTATGGTTTCAAAATACAGCCAAAAAGGTAGCTAGAGATAAGATGTTGAGCAAAGAAAAGGATGAAAGTGGGGGGAAAAAGGAGAGATGGAGAGGGAGATCGTTGTAAAGTTTGTGTCTCTCACGTAGTTGGCTTCAAGCATAAGGTTTTGATAATGACAATATAGCTTAGAATTTGGATTGCGAAATGAAGTTTCTTCTCATGTCTAGCCACTATATATGATTTTGAGTTGTTGAGTTAATTAATTAAAAGGTTTGTTTCTTTTATCATTTTCAAATGGTAATGTTAGGCAAATCCAAAGTTAGCTCTTCCCATAGGATATGAAATCTTAATTAGTTGTTTATATTAGTAAATTAAATAGTACATATATGCATTTATTTGAAATTTTCAATAATATATTTTGATATTTAAGAAAAATTATTATGTATTAAATATTAATTATAACTCAAAATAATAACTAAAAATATATAATTTTAAAATCAAAGTAAATTCAAGTAGAACGGTGACGTGTATACGTTTGCAAAAGGGTTTACGAGTCGTTTGGACATGCAGCGGACCAAACAGAAGAAATAGTGGTTTGAGACAGCTGAGATTTTAAGTTCCTCCGACGATAATCAATGTCGTTTTTTAACTAAATTTCCTCATTTAGACCTTTAAATTAACTGTTTTTCTATTTATAGTAACTTTTCATTTCGATTGTAACTTTTGGTAGAAAACTCATATTTAGGCGTCGTTTGTAGCGTTTTCTTTATTTAAATTCTTATTTTATTCAGGTGTATTGTTATGAATATGTCATTTTTTGCAGTTTCTATATTTAGGGTTTCGGAACCCCTATTTAAATCTCTGTTTTGCCTATTTTAAGGCATCAAATAAAATTTAGAAAACTTAAATCCTAATTTAAGGGTCCGTTCAGTATCATTTTCTGTTTTTTATTTTTTATTTTCTATTTTAAAAAAATTACAGTGATACTAAATGCCCTTTAACTTTACCTCTTTACTTACGCTGCATTAGACGAGAAAAGCTAAACCTATCTTCATTTCGGTATTCTAATATCATCAATACTTGAATCTTTCAACTAATCTTTAAAAATGGAGATTATTAAATTTATAGTAGTATCAATGAAGACTTTTTGTTTTATTGATTTATGAGAGAATCTACTAATATGTAGTGCTAATAATTAAGTTGACTTAAATTGAAACCTACTATAATAGTAATTAAAGAAATACCAATTATGACTCATTAGACCACAAGTCTCATTATCTATATATTTCTTATCTTAACAGACATTAAGAAGTATTATATTGTAACAGATAATTAATTATATTGACAGCTACATTTAATTTAAAACAAAAAATCTTTAATCAAAATAAAAAAATTTATGATATAAACAATAAATAAAGGGAGCTGTTAAGAATCAATATCACATTGAAAAAATACACTACAAATACATAGATATATAATAATTTTGACTTGACTACCTAATTAGTTAGTTCTAACCTTTTAGCAATGGTTGACCCAAACTTATTAAACTCAATTCATTTGTGGGTTTAACCTATACCAAATTCAAGTCACCTCTACCATTTCAATTCAATTTCTATCATGGTACCAGAGTATGTTTGGATCGGTTCAATTTCATTCACCTGGTGTCTGTCTGGATGTCCAATCCCAGCGGCCTGGAGTCCGGTGTTACCGCTGCATTCAAATTTCAATTTTAGGGAGAGTAATTCAATTTCAAGTGATCAACTGGAAATTCAAAAACCTAGTTGCCACTTGAGGGGGAGTGTTAAGAATCAATCTCACATTGAAAAAATACACTACAAACACATAGGTATATAATGGTTTGGACTTGACTACCTAATTGGTTAGTTCTAACATTTCAGTAATGATTGATCCAAACTCATTAAACCTGATTCATTTGCGGATTTAACCTATATCCAATTCAAGTTACCTCTACCCTTTCAATTTAATTGCCAAAACAGATTTAGGGCTGAGCACGGGACTGAGAAACCCTGAATCGTACCGAATCGAAAATATCCATTGATTGTTTAAATGAATTAATTGATCTGGTCGAGTTAATTTTTTTTTTTTGTACATCCCTATCAATAGCAATAAATTTTTATTAAATAAAAACGAAAATTATCAAAATTTAAACACCTTATCACTTACCTTACAAAAAACACTAGTTATTAATGTATGAAATTAATGGCAATACAATATAATTATTTTTTGATTATGGAAAATAAATCAGCTTTTAATTAGATTTTTGTGGGTATTTTTTTTTAAACAATACCACATCTAGCTAGTTTATTATGCTACTAATTTATTGATCCATTGCTTATCTTGTAAATTTGTAATACAACATGTTGGAGTTTAAATCTTTATGATCTTATAAATTATCTTTTAAAAATTTTTGATGTATCAAAATAAAAAAAATAATAATAATATCACACCAACACACAAGATTATAAAAAAAAAAAAAAAGGTTACAAAAAAAAGTTTAAATTGCAATTATATGCATAAATACAAAATTGATAAGGGTTACAAAGCAATGTAATGTAGGCCTAGTTGCTATTTTCTATCATTTTCAACCATATGTACAAATTGAGGCATTTAAGAAGGTTATATGTATGCCTTAAGTTACTGTAACTGCAAATTGAAATAATGTGGAGAGATAGGTGTTCTCAATTATTGCTTTTCTCCTTCTTTTCTTTCTCTATCGAGCCTGTGTCCTCCAATAGGACTTGCTTTTAGGCTACTTGACGGTGGCTTTTGCCACTGGAAGGTTGCCTTTTTCTTTATTTTTTGTGCTTTTGTATTTTTTATTCTAATTTTTTGAATAATAGATTTAGGATTGTTGGATCATTTTGGCTACCCACTTGTGTTGGGTTTATGGATTTTGTTTTATCTATTGTTTATGTTTATTTTGGTGGCTTGATATGGAATCGTGGCACCTCCATAGCCATGGTGATGAAGTTCTTCCCATTTTTCCTCTGTTTGTGGTGCTTGCACGCAAGAGGATGAGAGTTTGTTCATATTTGCACAACTAGAGGAAGAGCTCTTGGGCTATGGCGTTTTCCTCTCTGTTGAGTTCTCTAGCCATGGAGGGAGGTCCTCCTTTATGGCTTATCTGGTTGTGGTGGATAGATTCAAACAATTCCTGGTTTTTGAATAGGGTTTTAGTTTAGAGAAGGGACTGCTCTAGGTTTCAGAAGTGCTTGTTCTTTTAGTGGGGTTCAATTATTGTCTTGCTCTTCATATCGTTCTTTTCCCTCCACCGGTTGTCAGAGCTGATAAAATTTGCCTCTTTTAATAGTTTGGAGAAGGAGGTGGCAGAGCAAGGACCATACGAGAATTTTACAAAATTCTATCCAGACACTTTTGAAGATGTCTATATTTTATTGAGCTTAAAGCTCATTATAAAAAAACCCTTGATGGATTTATATATATATTTTTTGGATTATAAGTCCATTATTGTATCCTCAAACTGGACTGACTCTTAAGAGTTTTGTATTATATACTGAGAAATTTACGTCATATGTCATATTTTTTATATTTTTAATATTTATAGCCTCTCATATTTTTTTTTCTTTTCATATTTATACCTTTCTAATTACTTTTTTAACCTCTTAGATTTATTTTGTAATGGATCAAGAATTTAATAGAATTTGTAATAGTTTTGAATTAGTTCAGCAAATGTTTTATGAATTTTCTTTTAGAAAATTATATAATTTTAACATTTATTTTTTTTTTCAATTTTCTTGAAAAATAAAATAAAATGTTTATCATATACTAATTATTTGTTCAAAGTATATTTTTTTTGTTTAATGTATACTGTTTGTTGTAATTTTTTTATTTTGTTCGAAATTCATAATTTATATAAACATTAATATATACTAATTATATTATAGAAGTATACTGAATTTTATTTAATGTATTTCATAAATTAAATGTTAAACAATATTAGATACTTATTATTTGTAAGAAGTATACTATTTTTTTTATTTAATATATACTGTTTGATGTAATTTTTTATATTTTTCGAAATTCATAGCTTATATAAATAGTAGTAAATACTAATTACATTGTGTAAGCATACTGAATTTGTATTAGATATTAATTATTTGTGAGAAGTATACTATTTTTTTTTATTTAATATATACTGTTTGCTGTGGTTTTTTGTTTGGTTTGAAATCCATGGCTTGTATTAACATTAGCAGATACTAAATCCATTATGGAATTATACTGAATTTTATTTGATGTATTCCATAAATTAAATGTTCAATACTGAATATTATTGGTACAAAAAGAATACTAAATTTTATAGTATTATATACTATTTGTTGTGATTTGTTTCTTTTTTTTAATAAGAAATTAGTGTGTTTAATTTATGTTGATTTTTTAAATTCTAAAATTGTTATTATATACTTTTTGTTAAAAAAAAAAAATCAAAACCTAACTAATTTGAAAAATTCAATAAAATTAATTCATTTTGAATTATATAGTTTTCAATTTAAATATAGGTTAGTAATTAATTCATTTTGAATTTTCATAAATAAAATTTAATATGATTAAATTAATTTTTAATTTTAAAATGAAATGAAACTAATAAATTATAGACAAAGAGAAAAAAAAAAATATGACTTTGATATTTAAAGAAAAGAATAAAAGTTAAATTTATAAATGAGGAGAAAAGTTTAGATTATTTTTACAAAATAAAAAATTAAGGGCTAAAAAAAATTATTTTTTTTTTAGTTTTTAGGTTATTTGTTTAAAAATCCCATTATATACTTGTATTAATATAGGCTTTTTTTTTTTTTTTTTTTTTTATCAAATGAAATCTATTCAATTAAAAAAAAAAATTGAAATAATGTGAACATTCACACTTTGCTGTTCTTTTCTTTAATTGCTTAGATCGTAATTATGCGTACAATTTGCATGAATAGTTAATAATCAATCAAAATATGTTGTAATGGCAGAGAAAAATCAATTTCAATTTAATATCTAAAACACGAAGGGTTGACAATTATTTTTCACATTCATGGTGGATAGACCATCTACCTAATTATCATCATTCCTTAAAAAAAAAAAAAAAAAAAAGTCTTATTTCAAATGTGATTTAAATTACTATATATGTATACCGTAATTTAAATTTAATTATACAAATTACTAATTATAATTATATTAGGTGATATTTGATAATATTATTTAGCACTTAAAATTAAATTTTTCAGCACTTAATTATATTAATTTTATTTGATAACCACGTCTTAAAAATATAAATTAAGTAAAAAACCACTTAAAATGATAAATTAAAATTTTTAATTTAAAATTTATACTAAATGTAATAAGTGATTAAATTTTTAAATATTTTTATTATTTACAAATTATATTACTTATTTTATTTAGTACTTAATTTTTAATTTTACCAAACGTTACTATAGTATAATGAATGATAAGTAAATTATTATTATTTTCTTTTTTAATATTAATTTTTTAATTTATAATAATTAACTCATAAATGATTATTTTTCTTTTTAAGGTTAGAATAATGGAGATTAAATTTATTGTTGTACTCTTCATAAAAGCAAAAGAACACTTAATAAACCACACTTAATAAAGACTAAAGAGGAGTAGACCTCGACTTAGAGCTAGAGCTCGTGTAGGAGAAGAAAATATTAATATTAAATTATTAATATAGATTAAAGCATGTCGATAGTGAGAAACCTGAAGGAGTTATACACTACAAAGTGATGTGATGTGACATGATAAAAGCAAGTAGTGGTAGGACCCAAATGAGTCCAAGCATCATCAACTGATGGTAGAATCTCCACCTTCCACTCGTTAGATCAAGTCTTGCAAATGTTCAGATTTACCTAAAAGCTACTTCTCTGGGTCCCAGTTGCCCAGCCAACCCAACCCAAAGCCAATCCTGCTCTTCACTAATCTGCTTCCATTTCCATTCCCAAAGAATCCATCACATACAAAACACCCTTACACACACACACACACACACACACTCTCTCTCTCTCTCTCTCCATATCAGTCTACTAAATCAAAACGAAGTAACAAACACTACCATTTCTTTCTCTACCCAAATAAACAGAGAGAGAAATTTAAAAAAAAAAGAAAAATCATTTCTTTTTTGAAATTTTCTTTGCTGGTTTTACTGTACTAATAATAATAATAATCAGTGGACATCTACTTTATCTCTCTCTTCTCCTCTTGTACTATACACAGATACACAGAGAGTAGCTTCTTTCTTTCCTTTACCTTGTTGCTGTTTATATGCCACCATTTTTATGTTTTCACTAATCTAATAAACCATTTTTTTTTCTTTTCACACTCTCAACATGGAGACTAGGCTTCTCCTCTACTTTTTTCTTCTTCTTCTTCTTCTCCTTCTCCTACTTGACTCCTCCTCAGCTCAGATGCCAGGTAATTAATCCCCTCTTTGTATGCACGTGATTGCTGACTACACATTTTCTCTTGCTTTCTATTGGGTGTTATTCATTTTTCTTGCTTGTTTAGTGTGTGAGGTTCAAAGACAAATCTTTTAGTGTGTCTTGTGGAATTCATTACAGTTCAAGACATTTTGGGGATTTTTGTTTCAACCCAATTGGAAAAATAAACTAAAAAGATGAAAGAAATTTTCTTTGCTTTGTATCGGTGTTGTGTTCTTGGTTTCCCCCACCCTGTTTTTTAGTATTTGTATTGTCATATCTTATTTGGGTTCAAGAATTAGAGGTTGCAGAATCTCTAATCTGACCAATAAGACATGACAGTGAAAGGAATGTTTTCTGGTCAATTTTGTTTTACGTTGTCGACGAGGAATGAAAATTTGAACATTAATAAATAGGAAACTACAGTAAGTCAATTAAACTTGGAAATTTATGTGATTAATTGATTATTGCTTTCATATACCATTTGCGGTTTTTTTTTTTTTTCTAAGATTGCTCCAAATTTGAGGAGCTAAATCCTGAATTTTAATTACATGTATGATTTAAATATCAAATACTTACCTGTTAGGTATGATGTGGTGGCTGCAAGAAGTTCGGCTTTAATTGACATCTTCTTCATAAACATGTTATAAAATTTAAATTAGGAGCTGGCACATGAAAAATTGAATTATAATTCATTTTCTTGAATATGACATTCTTTCTTAACAGGATGTGGAAGGTACTATACCTCTAAATCTTGTAAATAATTAACTAGATAAGTGATGATTCTTTTTCTAATGATCATGTAAAAGATTTACAATAGAAATGCAGTGTTGTAAGTTGATTACTTGCTAGCTACAATTTCCATGGTTTTCTTTGATCCATAGAGGTAAATGGTAATATGTTGATAATTATAAATGTTCAAATTCTTGCTTAAAGAACATGTTGCATTGAATTAAATTGATGTGCTCACACACACGCTTGTTGACCTGGGAAGAGGATATTAATTGTTCATTCTTCCTTTTTTTGGAAACATTTTTGCGACTAATCTCTTGACATTGAAAATCTTGCTTCACTACTAATCAATTATATGAACATATGAAACAGGTTTTGTGAGTTTGAACTGTGGGGGAAAAGAAAATTTCACTGATGAACTCGGACTGGTGTGGACTTCTGATGATAATATTATTTATGGGGAAACAGCAACCATATCAGTTGCAAATGAGACTAGGAAGCAATATAAGTCATTGAGACATTTCCCTGCTGATTCCAGGAAGTACTGTTACACTCTGGGTGTCATGAGTAGGACGAGGTATCTTTTAAGAGCAACTTTCTTGTATGGTAACTTTGACAATAACAATGTCTATCCCAAATTTGATATCTCTGTTGGGGCAACTCATTGGTCCACAATTGTAATTTCTGATGCAAATACAATAGAGTCTATAGAGCTGATATTTCTGGCTTCAAGTCCTACCATCAGTGTGTGCCTATCTAATGCTACTACTGGGCAGCCATTCATATCTACGCTTGAGCTCCGACAATTCAATGGTTCAATTTATCTTACAGCATATGAAAACCAGTTTTATCTCAGTGTCTCTGCAAGAATCAATTTTGGTGCAGTTAGTGAAGATCCAATAAGGTATGCGCAAAATATCTGGTTGAAGATTCAGTTCGGTCTAATTTCTTAGTAGCATATTTATCTGAATTCTTGGTCAAATGAACATGGGAAAAGAAATGATGAGACAAATTGAGCTATTTAAAATGATTTCTTACCCAGATATTACCGCTGATCATTATGATAAATTTTTTTTCACAAAATCATGTTCTAAGATAGGTGAGGCAAATGAAGATAAGAATTGTGTAGAAGTCCTCTCTAAGTAAGCATACACAATTTCAAAGCAATTAACCCAAATCAAAGCTCAACAAAACATAATCTCAACAAAAATTAATTCCTTACCCAAAGATAAAAGCTTAACATGAAATACCTCAATAGATCCTCCATAAATATTGATTGCATCCTATCCTTGGCATTTGTAAAATTTATCAACGTAAGAACAAAACTTTAAGCAAAAAGCAATTTATAAAATCTATCCATTAAAACTAAAACAATTAAATAAAAATTACATAAGTTCCTAATAAGAGTTAAATAACAAAAATATAAAGAAAACATAAAAAGTTCTCTCCCAAACTTTAAAATGAACATTGTCCTCAATGTGGAAGAAGCAATAGGATAGAAAATAGAGGTTACCCATCAAAATTGGTAGAAGGTGGTGGAGGTGGTGGATGATAGGCCAAACCCATGTGAGAAAAAAGAGCATTAAAATGCGCATCAATATTGTGCTCCATCCTATCAAAACGTGCCTCCAAACCATTAAACTGATTGACCAGTTAATTATGTGGTAGATTTGTATGAGTAAGTGAACCTTCACATTCAAACACAAAACTTGCTATTAAGAGGGAAAAGAAAATAAAACTGTGCTCTGTTATTTCAGGTATCCTGATGATCCATTCGATAGAATATGGGAATCAGACTCTGTAAAGAAAGCAAATTATCTTGTTGATGTTGCTGCTGGTACTGAGAAAGTTTCCACTGACATGCCAATAGATGTTAGCAGTAATGAAAGGCCTCCTGAGAAAGTGATGCAGACTGCTGTAGTCGGTACAAATGGGTCGTTAACCTATCGGTTGAACTTAGATGGTTTTCCTGGTTTTGGGTGGGCTGTCACATACTTTGCAGAAATTGAGGATTTGGACCCTGATGAATCCAGGAAATTCAGGCTAGTGTTGCCTGGCCACCCTGATATGAGCAAACCTATTGTTAATATCCAAGAAAATGCTCAAGGAAAATATCGTCTCTATCAACCAGGATATCCCAACATATCCCTTCCCTTTGTATTGTCTTTCAGATTTGGAAAGACAATTGATTCTTCCAAGGGACCACTTTTGAATGCTATGGAGATAAACAAGTATCTAGAGAAAAATGATGGTTCCCCAGATGGTAAGTAGAAATATTGTTCCTTAAGCACAGATGTCTCATTTTGGCTTTGAACTCTGATGTAAAGTTTGATGTTGTGAACTGTGTTTTGATAAGGACAGCTACATTATCTTGCCATTTTCATTTTGCCTATGGGGCATATTATCATGCGTGTCATACATCATATTGACCCTTCATATGAATCAAATATAATCATATCTGATGTTTAATTTGCTGTAGGAGTAGTGATTGCTAGTGTCATTTCGCTCTACACATCAGCAGATTGGGCGCAAGAAGGCGGTGACCCATGTCTGCCAGTTCCATGGTCATGGTTGCAGTGTAACTCAGATGCACAACCAAGAATAGTCAAAATGTAAATACTTTAACCCTTCTAGGATTAATATGCATCTATGGTTGCATTCCTACGTTAGTCCTATATCATGTCTGAGATGAATCACACTATACTCATTCAATCAGTAACTTTTGTTATTTTGCAGCTCATTATCTAATAAGAATTTGACTGGGACTATTCCTTCAGAATTGCCAAAGTTGAAAGGTTTAGTTGAACTGTGAGTTGAAACCACTTTCTTCTTTTGCTTGATCTTGGCATATGACCTGATGTTAACTTCAGTAATAATTTAGTCTTATTTTCTTCATTATCTGCTTGTCTTATTGATGCAGATGGCTTGATGGGAATTCATTAACTGGTGGAATACCTGATTTTACTGGATGCACAGACTTGGAGATTATGTAAATTCAGATGACTTGTTCTGTTAATCTGGCATTTAATGTTGGTTTTTTAGCAAGATATAAAACTAATAAAAATCTTTGTCTGGTATAGCCATCTTGAGAACAATCAGTTGACGGGTGAGCTGTCTTCCTCTTTAGCGAACCTACCAAATTTAAGGGAACTGTAAGTTATCCAAACTTGGATTTCAATTATTGTTCGTGGTTGACAATATAAAGGGCATTGTGAAATCTCTCAATGGGGATTCAAAACCTATTCTTCATCTTGACGGATTAAGAAAATGATATTAAGTGATGATACATTCAACATTACTGTTGATTAAATAATTACATTCTTTATTATCTCTTAAATTTTATTTATGAATGTGTTCTATCTTGCTTTTGAGTGCTAGATTTGTTTATGCTTGATATTTTATCTAAATGATTCATAAATGCTTGACACATTGGATGATTGCAGGCATGTGCAAAATAATTTGTTGTCTGGAACAGTGCCATCCAGTCTTCTCAATGAAAACATTGTTTTGAAGTGAGTATCATTTTTAACTAGTAGATATAAAAATGCATCACTGTGTTTAAAAATTTTATGTCAGTCATTAACATGCTTAGAAATGTAGAATTTTTATCATTGTAGTTGTGGGAATAAATATGAGTAAAAAATGTTCAACTGTTCCATTAATTTATTAGAAATTTATAGCAGCTGGTGTTGTGAAAACATAGACTATTTTTCTTTAATTAAACTCTCTCTCTCTCTCTCTCTCTCTCTCTCTCTCTCTCTATATATATATATATATATATATATATATATATATATATATATGCATGGTCAAAGTAATCATTCTTTAGACTATGGTGAATTATATTCTGTTCTGAAGAAGCAGTGTATAAGGTGCTTATACTTCCTATCTAAACTAGAATGATTGTGAAGGGCTTTACATAATAATTCTGTGGTTATACAAGAATGTGGCAATTAAGCGTCCAACACCAACTAGTCAACTACACATAATTAATCAATATCAATGTGCTGGTCTATTTATTTGAGGTTCTTGGCTTGCAATGCCTTGAGTAATGGACACATGAGGAATTAAATGGCGCTCTTGTGACTACTTAAGTTCCCTTAATCTAATTTGCACCAAATATAGTACTCAGTACATGCTTATCTAAACAATCACAATTCCAATCATGTCAGTAGTGTATGCCTTACTTCCCTGTATTTTTAAAGTAAAATGTTTACATCTACTTGGTTAACTGCAGCTACTCTGGAAACATTAATCTTCATGAAGGAGGCAGAAGAGGAAAGCATATTGATATTATTATTGGTGCATCAGTTGGAGCTGCTGTTCTGCTGATAGCTACTGTAGCATCATGCTTATTCATACGTAGAGGGAAGAGAAGTCCTGATCAAGGTATGTATGCTTTATATTTTTTAATCCAATCTATATTTTTCCAGAATCTTATTAACAAATACGTGCTTAATTTTTCTTAATTTGTTTCAGAACAAGTCAGGGTTCCCCCGCCTGCTCAAAGGCTAGCTTCTGCTATGAGTGATACTCCAGCTGAAACTGCATGTTGCTTTGCATGCTCTGATATTGAAGATGCTACGAACAATTTTGAGAAGAAAATAGGCTCTGGAGGTTTTGGAGTTGTATACTATGGGAAAATGAAAGATGGAAAAGAAATTGCAGTCAAAGTTCTAACCAGTAATTCCTTCCAGGGAAAGAGAGAATTTTCAAATGAGGTAACTTTCCAATTTCCACTGTACTGAACTTAATTCAGTAGTCTGTTTTTATTGTCAATGTGTATACTCCAAATCTTTTTTCAGATGTCATGGTTTGACTCATTTATCTAGTTGTTGATGGTTTTTATGGATTTGTTTTAGAATAAAACTAAAACATGATAGAGAAGGTCAGTGGTCAAAATTGTTTAAGAACTGGAAGGAAACTGAACCTTGTTCTTCTCTTCATTTGACATCACTAGCCCCAACCTCGATTATGGAAAAATTAGGCCTTTACTTACACAACACAAAGGGGATTATTCTCATTCTAATAGTAGAGCACTTACATGCTTAGTATCAAGTTTCATGGTCTTAGCTTTGTTTGAAGTTCCTTAACTTCATGGAATCTGCAAGGAGTAAGGTTTCTGATTAAAATATTGATTTTTTTTTATTTTTCAAATCAAGTTTTCAACGGACAGGTTTTGCCATTAGAGTTTCTTAAAGCAAATCTAATTACCTGGAAGTGTCTTAGAGAGATCAGTACACCCATACTAGAAACATAGAAATATGTAGGAAGTTGCACAAGGGTCCTTATTTTTTTATTAAATTTTTGACATTAAATTTGCAATTTGTAAAGGCAAATGGATAAATCCCTGCACCTTTCCTGGTTTTTGAAGTACTAGGCCCAGAGAATGGATGAGCCCTTTAAATGGTTGCCTGAGATTTGATTTGATGATAAACTGTATGACTGTGATAGTCGAAATTGATATGGAGTGACGGGTATTAATACTGGATTTTAAGTTCCCATGGTGAAAGAAATAGTCTGCTCTAATATTTTACTCCCTGAGCACATCATGTTGTCTGGTTGCATATTTTAGTTAGAACTAAATTGGTTCATATTTGCATTTGACATAGGTGACTCTTCTTTCAAGGATACATCACAGAAACCTGGTACAGTTTCTTGGATTTTGCCAAGACGATGGGAGAAGTATGCTTGTTTATGAGTTCATGCACCATGGAACTCTCAAGGAACATCTTTATGGTAAGTTTTAATGTCTATAAATTAAATCAGTGTTGATTTTGATACTCACCTGCATGCATGCAAATTTTGCTAGGTCCATTAACACATGGAAGAAATATTAATTGGATTAAGCGCCTTGAGATTGCTGAAGATGCTGCCAAAGGTTTATAAACTATTTTTTTCTCTTATTAATTGTATCGTGATCCTCTTTTACAAGGAATGATAGTGTTATTTGCTCCATTGAAGTCTTTTGTTTATAATACAATCATTGTTGAAGTGATCCTTGTGTTTTGCCCGCATGCCTATTCAGGGATTGAATATCTTCATACAGGCTGTGTTCCTGCCATTATCCATAGAGATTTAAAGACCAGTAATATTCTTCTTGACAAACACATGAGAGCAAAGGTTTCCGATTTTGGCCTGTCAAAGCTTGCAGTAGATGGAGTTTCACATGTCTCAAGTATAGTTCGGGGCACTGTAGGGTATTTGGATCCAGAGTATGTACTTTTTCTCCCACATTCAAGCTAAGCATCTTTGGTTGAGGTTTCTTTTTTTAGAACCAAGTTGATTGCTGTTTATTTGGTTATAGACTTATAGTGCTAAGGCGCCTTTAGAATTATTTGGTTATGACACAGAGAAGCAAGGGGGGTACATACGAGTTTGGGACATGTGATAGGTGTCTAGAACTCTGCTGCATGTTATTAGCCATAGCTTTTTTTACTTTTATGGTGGTCATTATCAAGCCAGATATCTAGTCTATTTGAAAATTTTGTTTATTGGTAAATATAAGTGAGAACATTGGGCAAATAAAAGGTGTGTTGAGTTACTGAAATATCAATTGTTGACGTCAGTACTTTCACCCATTTTTCTTTATATATCAGGTTGGTACATGAATGGTGATGACAAATTGTATATCACATTGGATTAATAATGTTGCTTCTTATGGTACACAGGTATTATATCTCTCAGCAGTTAACGGACAAGAGTGATGTTTATAGTTTTGGTGTCATTCTTCTTGAGCTGATGTCTGGTCAAGAAGCCATATCAAATGAAAGCTTTGGTGTTAATTGCCGTAATATAGTTCAATGGGTAAGTCGATTAGTTATGCAAGGACTTTGAGTCTATGAAACCTTGAACCACTGAATCAATCACTGAAATGTTTGTTATTGATAACCTTCTGAATAACTAACAGTTAAGTTTCTAGAAAGTGCAATGGTACATGAATGATTACGGAGAGTTGATTCTTGTAATGTCTTCAACTTTGACAGGCAAAGTTACACATCGAGAGTGGAGATATCCAAGGAATTATTGATCCCTCGCTAAATGATGAGTATGATATACAATCAATGTGGAAGATAGCTGAGAAAGCTTTGATGTGTGTCCAGCCTCACGGACACATGAGGCCATCGATTTCAGAAGTTCTCAAGGAGATACAAGATGCTATTGTAATTGAAAGAGAAGCTGTGACAGTGAGAGAAGGTAACTCGGATGACATGTCAAGGACTTCTGCTCATTCTTCACTGAACTTGGGGGGTTCCTTGGAACTAGTTGGAACTAACAGTTACCTTTCCCTTGATGACTCCGTTGCACGACCAACTGCTAGATAGTTCTTTGTTCATGCACAGGCGCATAATCCCACTTCTGGTAGTAAATTTTTTTTTGGTTTTCTCTAGTCATATTCTTTGTTCTAGGATTGAAATGCTGGATTTGCTATGTGCAGAAAGCAGAATGGAAAAAAAAGAAAAGAAAGAGAACTTGTAAATTTTTTTATCTTGCAAATTGTATGTGCTCCTTTTTTGAATGCCAGTAAATTTCTACTACTAGTCTACTAGTAAAGTTCTGTCATTTGAGCAAGGAATTGATGATAAATGAATCCATTTTGGCTGATCAAATTCCCATCAATTTTAGGACAATTAAATCTCAGTTATTGATGTTGTTGTGTTGTTGCAAAATTAGTCAAAGCATGGAAAGACATGATGGCATGGGTGGTAAGATTTATCACTTGCAAATAGACTTGTTCATGGCCGCCTTTGAATTTAAAAAATATTTAATTTTTTAAAAGTTTGATTCAATTGGTCCGTAATTTTTTTCACTAATTAAAGTATGCAGTTTGATTCACGAACAGGTCTACTTGTAAACACCACTCTCAAATAAACAGAATCTTGTCCTTTTAGTATAGGGAAATATGATCCAAGCTCAAGAATAATGCTTAACATACCATTATTTTTCTTACCACCTCAATTATTTAAATGATGTGACCCAATTTTATTTGTTATAATATGAACATAATTTAGTTAAACTCTTTTAAGTATGAAATCTTTCCTTTCTGAACAATAAAATACAATTAATTAGTAGTAGTATTATTGACCAATACATGTATTATGTGATTAATTTTACACTATTTGCAATCTCCTCCTTTTGCACAGTTTTGATTATATATTTTTTTATTTAATTTATATTTTAAAAATATCTTTAATATAGGAGAA
>CATKHJ011020745.1:0-10342 GCA_949750685.1 Vernicia montana
AGAGATTGATAGTTGCTTGGGGAACTAGAGATAGGCCTACAAAACCCTTTGGTACTTTTGATTGTGTTTGAGAAGAGATTCCTTGTGCTTTACCTAGGGAATAGGGATTAAATCGCTCGAGAGAGGTTTTAATCTAAATTAATGGAACGCTAATTCAATGCATTGTTTGATTAATTGATTCCATTTTTTGTGACATTTATGAGAGGCTAAGGGGGTTCAGATCTAGATAGCTTTACTCTTATTTATATCTATCAATCTTCTCACATTTTAGTTTAGTTTTAGTTTTAATTATCCTTGATTGATTATTCACTAGACAATAGTTGAAGTTTGTGCTAGTACTTATAAATATTCCTCATGGGAAATGATACTCACTCATCACTTTATTACTTGATAACGACCTGTGCACTTGCAATTAGTTAGTGTGAGTTTCGGCACATCATGTTTTTGGCACCGTTGCCGGGGAATGTTTTATAATATTAGCAATATTAATAGAGATTATTGATCTAGTTTTTTTTTTTGTATTTGTATTTGTTTTTATTTATTTGTTTTATTTTTATTTGTTTGTTCTATTTTACGTTTTTGTTTTGTTTAAAGTTTTTGTAATTAAAAAAAAAAAATCTCCATGGTTGATCATAATTATCAGAACTGGAACTGTTACCCAAATCCAAATTGGGGATACCAAGGAAATCAGTATCACGATCATGGATACATCTATCACACTTATTTCCCAGAAGAATATACATGGGAAGCACCAAAGGAGAAGTCATCCCTTGAGCTTGCATTAGAAAGATTCACTGAAACCACGGAGAATTGGGTTGTGGAAGTGGACAAAAGAAATGGTGCATCAGAAGCTGGATTCCCAACTCAATTTGAAGTGGACACTACATTAGAGGATGATGAGCATGCACAAGAGGAGCGTAGATTGGAAGAGATGTTTGTCACATTAGTGGAAGCTATAGATAAAATATTTCAGAGCTTTGAGATAGCTCTGAAATACCAACAGACATCTCTTCACAATCTAGAAAATTTCATTGGGCAAATTTTGAAATTGCTAAGTGAGAGACTTGAAAGCAATTTGCCCAGGGATACCAAAGTCATTCCGGATGAGCGACAAAAGACCACTACTGTCAATTGGATGTGGGATGATAACAATGATGAAGACAAGAATGGTGAGGCAAATTTAGGAATGTTTCACAAAGAATCTGACGAGAATGATTGGTTAAGTACGCAATCCCAAATTGAGCCATGCTATGACATGGTTATAGTGAGTTCAAATGTTGAAGAATTCTTTTCTGAAACAGCAAGTTGTGTGAGAGCTTGGAGGGGGAAACTATGGATTTCAAGAATAATGAAAATTGCATCTTCCCTATCATTCCATTCCTCTCACCTTTTGAAGAGAATAGAAATAAACCACTCACAACCCCAATACCCACTGTTGACCTATTATATGTTTTGATTTACAAAACTTAGCAAAATTGATGAAATTACTCTATATATATTCATACTATGCTTGGATGTTCATAAAGAATTGTTTAACATTGGTCAAAGCCTATTAAAAGCTATTTCAGCATATGAATGCACGTTCAAGAAGATGAATGCACTTCAAGAAGATGAATGCACATTCAAGAAGATGAATGCACATTCAAGAAGATGAACGCACGTTCATGTATGTGCACAAGAAGTACAAGTTTCACAGAATGCTTTTGAACGAGCCTTCAAGCTTTTGAACACACTTTCATCATGGAAATATGAAAGTCTTCAAATTCTTACAGAATGATCTTTCACGAGCCTTCAGAACTTTGAACCGCTGGTTTAAGAAAACTTGAACACATGTTCAAGCATGTGAACGCATGTTCAAAGTGCGCAAATCATAAAAAAATATAGCCGTTGGAAGTTAGAGGGAAGTTGAAGAAAATCAGGAAACAACATATTTCTTTTGGATCCGTGCCCAACAGTCATATTTAAATATCTCTATAAATACAAGAAGGTTCAAAAGAAGATTAGAACTCTTGCTAAGTGAGAATCAATTGCTATTCATATCAAAAAGCCTCTTTGAGTATTATACTCTGTTTTTGAACACCAAGCTAATATTATTCTTTTCTTTGTGTGTTGTTTAATCAAAACTAGTGCATTTCATTGTAATCATTATTCTAGCTTGTATCCAAGTCTTGTGTAACTTTAAACACTAAATCCATTGTATCTTGAGAGTGTTGGGTGAAATCCCGTGAAATCTATTGTGAAGGGCGAAATCCTGAAGAACTACGCTTGTAAAGCTTTGGGTGGAATCCCAGTTATTAGTGGAATCCTAAATCAGTTTGATTTAGGAGAAGTGGACGTAGGAGAGGCGATTGTGCTCTAAACCATTATAAATCTTAGCTAAGCTTTCTCTAACTCAATTTCCTTTGGTTATTTATTTTGAAATTATAACTTATTGCATATAGGGTGTTTATTTGCATTAGAATTTTTAATAATCCTATTCACCCCCCCTCTAGGATTGCCATAATTTGGACAACATTTGGTATCAAAGCTTGTGCTCTTTCATTTCATAAAAATCCTATGATTTTATGAGCTAACGATTTCTATGGAAGGAACATCAAAGTCTCCTTTCCAAGAAGGCCAATGTAGCACAAGACCACCCTTGTTTTGTGGCACAAACTACAATCAATGGAAAGTAAGGATGAGATTCCATATGAGGTCATAAGGCTATGATTTATTGGAAGTTGTAGAAAAAGGTCCATTCATTCCAATGGATGCAAATTCTGACAAACTAAAGGATCCATCAAACTACACCAATGATGACAAGAATAAGCTAGCCTTAAATGACAAGGCTGTTGATCTTCTGTTTTGTGCTTTGGACAAAACTGAATTCAATAGGGTGTCCACTTGTGAAATGGCTAAAGAAACTTGGGAGGTTCTAAAGATGACACATGAAGGGACAAATCAAGTTAAAGACTCAAAGTTAAACATACTAATCTTTAGCTTTGAAAATTTCTCAATGAAGAAGCATGAGACTATAACTGACATGTACAAGAGATTCACAACAATTGTGAATGATCTAAAAGGGATAGAGAAGACCTTCACTCAAAAAGAGCTTTCCACTAAGCTTTTGAGATCTATACAGGAGAAATACGATTCTAAGGTTGATGCAATTAAGGAATCAAAAAATCTTGCCTCAATTACTCTTGAAGAACTTGTTGGAAATCTCATCACCTATGAGGTGAAACAAAACAAAAGGCAAGAATCAAGAGAGAAGGAGGAGGAAGGGACTTCCAAGAAAGAAAAATCTATTGCCTTGAAAGCATGTCATGAAGAAAAGAAAGATTCTTCTAGTAATGATGAAGATGAAGATAAGATGATGCTTCTTGCTAGAAAATTTAGCAAGTTTAACAAATATCTCTCAAGGGAGAAATTCAAGAAGAAAAATTTCAACAAAGAAAAAGGGAAACAAAGTGAAGATAAGAAGAATGAAATCATTTGCTATAAGTACAAGAAACTGAGGCACATTAGACAAGATTGTCCACTACTCAAGCATAAGAAGAAGAAGGACAAAAAAGAAAGAAGATTCCACAAGAAAGCAAAAGCGTATGCAGCTTGGAGTGTAAGTGACATTTCAAGTAATGAAAACTATTTAGTGATGAAGAGGAAGAGAGGGCTAACCTTTGTTTGATGGCTTAAGATGATGATCTTGAAAATGATGAGGTAATTTCTAATTCTTATACTTTTGATGAATTGATGGAAATTCTTCTAATTGTTACAAATGAGAATAAAGTATTAAAAAATAATTTATGCAAATTGAAATATGAGCATGAGAACTCTTTGAAAGGCAATTGTATAATAATTGAAAATGAAAACTCATGACTTAAATTAAAGATTTGAAAACCTCCTTTGAAACTCTAACTTATGAAAATGATAAGATCAAGAAAGAGCTTAATGACTCAAAGGAACTTTTGAGAAAATTTTTCATTGGAAGCAAGACTCTTGATGATATCATTTCATCACAAAGGGGAGTATTTAATAAAGCCGGATTGGGCTATAAGGTTGAAAGAAATGAAAAGAAATATGATAGCTTTTTCAAGAAAAATGTATTTCAACCAAAGAATTTAGTTAAAATGTGTTTATTGTAAATATCATGGATATGTTCCTAGCAAATGTCCAAAGAGACTTGGGAGACCATTTACTATTAGGAAAGTTTAGATTCCAAAGGAATCAAAGCCATCTCCTAAGAGTGTGTGGGTTCCTAAGGGAACTAATATGAGTGGACCCAAAATAATATGGGTACCCGAAAAGAGATAAAACAATCTTGTGTTGTAGGTCATTTGCACTCCAAAGAAGAACACATGGGTGCTTGATAGTGGTTGCTCCAAACATATGACCAGATACGAGGAGCATTTCATCAAGCTTGAGTCCAAGAAAATTGGAAATGTGAGCTTTGGTGACAACTCAAAAGGCAAGATTATTGGTATTGGCTTAATTGGTAACAATGATCTATCTATCTCTAAAGTGTTACTTGTTGATAACTTGAAGCATAATTTATTGAGTGTGAGTCAATTATGAGATAGAGGATGTAGGGTCATATTTGAATCTCTTGCATGTGAAGTAGTAGATATCAAAACTAACAAGATTGCATTTATTGGTTATTGTCAAGGCAATGTGTATATGGTGGATTTAAATAACTATGAAAACAAAAATCTTTGCTTGTTTTCTTCAAAAGATGAAAATTCATCCTCATGGCATAGAAGGTTAGGCCATGCTAGTATGGATGTAATTTCAAAACTATCAAGAAAAGATTTAGTTAATGGTTTGCCTAAACTTGTTTTTAAAAAGGAAAATGTTTGTGATGCTTATGCAAAAAGAAAAAACTCTAGAAGTTCTTTTAAACCTAAAAATGTTGTTTTAACTTCTAGACCTTTGCAATTGCTTCACATGGATTTATTTGATCCAATAAGAACATCTAGCCTTAGTGGTAAACATTATTGTCTTGTTATTGTTGATGATTATTCAAGGTTTACATGGGTTCTTTTTCTTACACATAAAAATGATGCTTTTGATGCATTCATACCTTTTGCAAAAGTTTTACAGATTCAAAAAGGTTATACCATTTTCATGCATTAGAAGTGATCATGGAAAAGAATTTGAAAATTCACATTTCAAAAACTATTGCAAAGAACGTGGTATTGAACATAATTTTTCGGCTCCTAGGACTCAACAAAATGGTGTTGTTGAAAGAAGAAATATATCATTAGTAGAAATGGCTAGGACCATGCTTTGTGAAAATGATTTGCCAAAATATTTTTTGGCCGAAATGGTCAATACTTCATATCATATCATTAATAGAGCTATGATTAGGCCAATTCTTAAAAAGACCCCATACAAATTATGGAAGGGTAGAAAGCCTAGTGTTGCATATTTTCATCTATTTGGTTGTAAATGCTTTGTGCTTAATAATGGTAAGGATAATCTAGGAAAATTTGATGCTAAACCGGATGAAGGAATTTTCCTTGGTTATTCAAATCATTCAAAGGCTTATAGGATCTTCAACAAAAGATCACTTTTAGTTGAAGAATCCATTCCTGTTATTTTTGATGAATTTCCTTCTAAGTGTGCAGATAAAAATGATCATCAAAATGTCATTGAAGACATAATGGAAGATTTGACATTACAAGAAAGTCAAACTCAAGACTCTCTAATTAATAAAGATAATGTAAGTGTGGATGAACTAAGTATTCCCACTCAACAACAAGTTGAAGCTCCACATCCAAGGGTGAGGAATGAGGTGAAGGATACTCAAATCATTAGGGATCTCAATCAAGGTGTAAGAACAAAGTTGAAAGTTCACAAAACTTGTGAATATGTTGCATTCTTATCACAAGTAGAGCCAAAGAACATCAAGGAAGCTATTTAAGATGATCAATGGGTATTGACTATGCAAGAAGAGCTAAATTAATTTGAAAGAAGCAAAGTGTAGACTATAGTTCCAAGACCACAAGATCATCCGGTAATTGGCACTAAATGGGTGTTTCGTAACAGAATGGATGAATCCAAAATTGTGGTAAGAAACAAAGCAAGGTTAGTTGCTCAAAGTTATTCATAAGAAGAAGGTATTGATTACGATGAGACATATGCTCCCATAGCTAGATTAGAAGCAATTAGGATGTTACTTGCTTATGTTTGCTACAAAAATTTTAAGCTTTTTCCAATGGATGTTAAAAGTGCATGTTTGAATGGTTTTATTCAAGAAGAAGTATATGTTGAGCAACCTCCGGGTTTTGAAAATGAAAAGTTTCCAAACCATGTATTTAAATTGACAAAAGCTTTATATGGTTTGAAACAAGCTACTAGAGCTTGGTATAAGAGGTTAAGTAATTTTTTGCTAGAAAATGGTTTTACAAAAGGCAAAGTTGACACAAATCTTTTCATTAAGCATGATAAGCAAGATATTCTAATTGTACAAATATATGTTGATGATATTATATTTGGTGCCACTAATGATTTCCTTTGCAAAGAATTTTCTTAGTCTATGCAAGGTGAATTTGAAATGAGCATGATGGGAGAGCTTAATTTCTTCTTGGGACTACAAATCAAGCAACTTGAGCATGGTACCTTGATAAATCAAGCTAAATACACCAAGGAGCTGCTCAAAAGATTTGGGATGGAAAATACCAAACCTCAAACCACTCCAATGGGGACTTTAACGAAATTGGAAGTTGATGAGAAAGGTAAATCAGTTGATTCCAAGCTTTATAGAAGTATGATAGGTTTACTATTATATCTCACTACATCTAGGCCAGATATTCTATTTAGTGTATGCATATGTGCACGATTTCAATCAAATCCTAAAGAATCTCATATTATCGGAGTTAAAAGAATTTTAAGATACCTTGTTGATACTCCAAATTTAGGTTTGTGGTATCCTAAATGTTCTTCATTTGATTTATATGTATACTCTGAAACAAATTATGGTGGTTGCAAAATTGATAGAAAAAATACAAGTGGCACATGTCAATTCTTAGGAAGTATGTTAGATTCATGGTTTTCTAAAAAGCAAAATTCAATTGCTTTATCAACCACGGAAGCCGAGTATGTTGCAGCTGCAAGTTGTTGTACTCAACTTCTATGGATGAGAACACAACTAGAAGATTTTGGTTACTCATTCCATTGCATTCCTATTAAATGTGATAATACTAGTGTAATTAACTTGTCAAAGAATCCCATTCAGCATTCTAGAACTAAGCATATAGAAATTAGACATCATTTTCTTAGAGATCATACAAGCAAAGGGAACATTGCATTTGAATTTGTGGATACCAAGCACCAATTGGCCGATATATTCACTAAACCCTTGGACAAAGAAGCATTTTTCTACATTCGAAGGGAACTTAGAATGATTGACATCACTCATGTATGATCTAACCATAAATGATGTGTTTTTTTTTTTTACCATATTCTTTGGTTCTTCATGACCATTTTGTATTTTTGTTCAAAAATTGTTTATTTTTGTTTGAAATTGAGAATTAAGTGATTAAATTTTATGAATTTATATCACTTTGACTTCAATTTACAAAAATTCTGCCAAATATGTTAAGATCATTTGCATAAAATTGATAAATAAGGGACTAAGCAAAATTCATGCCTTAAATCCTTATTTTTAGCCTTAAAAGTTGAAAATTCATTATGAACGCACGTTCATAATATGCCAAACAGACGATCCAGAGACAATAGCATTTTGAACGCAGTTCACAGTTTCGAACACACGTTCATGTCGAGGCTATCAGTTTGAATTTAAAACAACATTCAAATGAATGCTCATTCACTACCTTGAACGCTCATTCAGCCTCGCGATTTTAAATTCGTGCCGACCATCCAAACAATCATTTTACTCTAAATTTTCTCATTTTCTCTCAAAACTCTCTCTACCCAAATTCTTCCACACCCAAAATCGATCCTTGCCACACAAAACCCAAACCATATTCTTCTAAATACTCTTCAATATGCATCGTACCAAGAGTATAGCCAAGAAACCTTCAAGGAAAAAGAAAGGAAAAAGCTCCATAGGTTAAGAATAAGAAGCTCCTCCTCCTTCAACGACTCAATCTTGACCAATAATACCATTTGGGCTTCGCTTCACCACTACCAAACAAAAGGAACGCTTTGAAATATTTTGTGGAAAACGAATTGTAAGTGGTCGCCCTTTTAATTTTTGTGATTTGCAAATTTTGGGATTGAAGGATGAAATTGTTCATTTTTGTATTAATTTCTTTAGGTCTATGAGATTTGCACTGATAAATGAAGATATTTATTTGAATTTGGTCTATGAATTTTTCACTACATTGGTATGTGAAAGAAATGGTAATATGGAATTTATGTTGAAGAACAAGAAAAGAAAATTGTTTGTTGAAAATATTGCCGCAATTTTTGATTTACCTAATAATGGTCTTACTATTTTTTCAAATGATTGGGATGCTTCCCCTCTATAGGAATCATTAACTGGGACAAAAAATTGGTATCATTATGGTAAAGCCACTCAGTTAAGGAATATTGCTCTTCAAATTTTTCATCGATTTTTTACTTTTTCAGTATTTGCCAAGGGAGATAGTAATGGGAATATGACAAAACAAGAATTGTTTTTCCTGGGAAGATTAGTTGAGAATAAAAATTTTGCTTGTGCTAGAGTGTTTGCAAAATCATTTAAGCAAAATTCCCTTAAAACATCAGGAAAGTTGGTTATGGGCATGTATGTCACTGTTCTTGCTAACCGCTTTCATTGTATCACTCCTGAAGATGAGCAATATAAGGTTGTCATTTCCTCCAAAGACTACTTGGGAATGAATACATTAAGGGAAATGGAAATTGCCATTAAAGATTCTCAAACCGGGCAATGAAGAAGGACTACTCCAGCTGATGTACGGAAAGGTAAACCCCCTATTGGAGCAGGTGAGGATGAGGGTGATGATGAGGCAGATATTGATGCGTATATGGAAAAAGAACCAACAGAGCCAGCAACTGAACACTAGGGAGAAGATCCCCCAATACCTCCACCTCAAAAAAGGAGTAGACATCCTGCTAGTTGTGTAGATACTTCTAGAACTGCTTTGGATAACATTCTTCATCAATTTATAGAGCGTCTCACCACTTTCGAGACAAATGTGTACACCAGATTGGATGGTTTGGAGGTAAATCAGCGGCTTCTTCATCAGTCCGTTTAGGAAATTTGCCGTCAGATCACTCTTGGTGCAATAGTTGAGGACATATTAACTGGACCTATACCCCCATATTAGCGTCCTCCACCTCCTTCAGATGCTTAGTCTTCAGTTTTTATCATTATAGTTTTTATGTTTATGACTCTCTTCTGATGGCACATTTTCTTCTTTTGGTACTTTTGTAGTTGACTATTTTGGTATTTATGATATTTTAGTACTTTTGTAGTTAACTATTTTGGTATTCATGATATTTTAGTGCTTTAGTGGTTTTTCAAATTGCATTATTATGAATTTGGTTTAGTAGTTCTCAGAGTTATACTGATTATGCATCTTGTTAGGGGGAGATATATAGTCATTATGATACATTGCTTTACAGTGCTTGAATTGTTAGTTTTATGATTGAATTTGCATCTTTTTGCTTATGACAAAAAGGGGGAGATGAGTTATGATTGGGTTAAATAATGCTTGATTCATTTTAGATAGAATTAAAAATTTCTTTTAAGTTTTGTCATTATCAAAAAGGGGGAGATTGTTGACCTATTATATGTTTTGATTTACAAAACTTAGCAAAATTGATGAAATTACTCTATATATATTCATACTATGCATAGATGTTCATAAAGAATTGTTTAACATTGATCAAAGCTTGTTAAAAGCTATTTCAAGGTATGAATGCACGTTCAAGAAGATGAACACACGTTCATGTATGTGCACAAGAAGTACAAGTTTCACATAATGCTTTTGAACGAGCCTTCAAGCTTTTGAACGCACGTTTAAGTTGATGAACACACGTTCATCATGGAAATATGAAAGTCTTCAAATTCTCACAGAATGACCTTGCAAGAGCCTTCAGAACTTTGAACCACTGGTTCAAGAAAACTTGAACGCACGTTCAAAGTGCGTAGATCATAAAAAAATATAGCCATTGGAAGTTGAAGGGAAGTTGAAGAAAATCAGGAAACAACAGATTTCTTTTGGATCCATGCCCAATGGTCATAATAAATATCCCTATAAATACAAGAAGGTTCAAAAGAAGATTAGAACTCTTGCCAAGTGAGAATCAATTGCTATTCATATCAAAAAGCCTCTTTGAGTATTATACTTTGTTTTTGAACACCAAGCTAATCTTGTTCTTTTCTTTGTGT
>CATKHJ011020986.1:0-10741 GCA_949750685.1 Vernicia montana
TATGACTATGAAGTATAAGTGACTTTGGTTAGTTATAGAAACATGATTTTGTTGATGAATCTTAATCATGAAAGGTTTAATTTTCAATTTATATGTGTGATTTGGAGAACAGTAAAAGTAAGAGTTCATTAGAGACTAATACAAGTAAGAGTTCTTTGGAAGTATATAAATGAGGTTCTTAAAATATATATGAGAATAAGTATGTACTTTAAAGCATATTTTAGGTATGGACAAGTGAAATCATGTTAATGAGTCTTTTGCCACATTCTTTACCTTAACGTATTGTTGAGTATTCATTACCATAAATGTTATTTGTTCATTGATTACAAGTTCACTTGTACGTGACAAATCGTTCAATTGCCTCTACGTGTTCATGTCAAGATCCTATTTGTTTTTATTTGTTTCAAATATGTGTATGAGCTCTTATTTTTATTGCAAGCTAACGTTGAATACCAAGCCACACAATTTATGGTAGTATATTCTTCACTCATTGAGTTTTATCTCATTAGTGGTGATTATTTGTTTTTCAGGAAAATTTATAAATCATGACAAGAGATATACATGCTCTAAAGGTAAAATATGTGAAAGATTTAGAAGATTTTGTATGAGATTCAAAGAGATCCTTAAGTGATGATGCTACTCTTGAGGACTTGCATGTGAAGGTTTTAACTTCTTATTTGTATGCTCATATTTATATGTTTATAGAAGTGTTTAGAGCTCCATGTGTGTAACTAAGATGTATATTCATGTATATATAAGAGATGTTAAGTGACAATTGTATATGATATAAAATATATTATGAGTATATGTGTTGGTAAATGTGTATAAGAACTTGAATAATTGATGTGATATCAGGTTGAGATCTTGGGAATATGTGATGTGTATTGATATTATTGATTAGTTGCTTGATACCAATAAGGACTATGGACGTGCACGGGTTCTACGGGTGGTTGGTGCCCTTACGGTTACCCATACCCTAGGACCGTCGCGACTAAAATTTTGGGTCGTGACACAGCTGCTCACCGGTGGCTAGGCATCATGATAGTGGGGGTGGTTCTCGCCGGAGATCCGCCGTTCTCCCTTCCCTCGCCGGTTTCTCTCTCCTCCTCTCTCTCTCTCTCTCTCTCTTTCCCCGATTCTCTGTCTGTTTTTTTTTTACTTCTTTTATGCTGGTAATTTATGTATACATATATAATTTATTTTTTATTTTTTTATTCTTTACTATTATATATACTTAAATTTTAAACTAAATTATATAATATATTTCATTATTTTTATTTTTATATCTTTATTCTTATTATTCTTATTCTTATTCTTCTTCTTATTATTAAAATTATTATTTTCATTCTCAATATATTTTTATTACAATTTTTTTTATCAATTCGTAATCAAATATATTATAATAAACTAAAACTTAATGAACTAATCTCATAAAATATTTCATTACCTCAATTATATTAGTTTAAATATCATTATAAATTTAAATAATTATATTTTCTTATTAAAATAGTATTTTAAAAATTGACGGAAAGTCGGGTTGTTATAGATGTGTAGATGCCTCCGTGAAGACTACAATATAGATCAGTAAGAGATAAAGAGATATCGGATGTGGCGTCTATTGCTAGATCTGAGCCTAGAGAGTCTGACCCGGAAGAATATCTTGATCTGGTGTGGGTAGCTAGGATGAGAGCCAAATGTGATAACTTGGAGAGGGAGAACTGCCTGCTATGGCAAGAGCTACTTGATCTCCGGAGAGAGATGCGTTAGGAGATGGCTAGTGTGGTTCATGCTTATGAGCACCCGAGGGCCGGATACATGCCACCTCTCCATGATTTGATGCTAGGATTTCATGAGCATATTTGTATGGCTTGTGGTAGATTGGATCACCCAGCAAAGAGATGTCCACTTAGGAGGTGTAGAGTATCCCTTTCTTTGTTGTCTACCGGGCGTAGGAGTGTTGGCCCCGTAGAGAGTGGAGTTGTTCATAGGGGTATGGATAGAGATATGAGGGATGCTGACAGGGCTAGTCGCCTGTAGCAGTGTTATATATATATGTCCTAAGATAGAATTAGAAGGCTGGATAGCGTTGAAAGGCTGTAGTATAGTATGGTTATTTTGTCTATAAAGATGCATATATAGAATGAGTAAAGATGTGCGAAATGCTGTTCTAAGTGTCCAAATGTGTAAGGCCCTGCGTGGCTAGTATATAGTAAACATGGGACACGAGATCGATACATGGGTAATCTGACATCATTTTGTACTAATGAAAAGTTATATGATATAAAAGAGCAGTTATATTATATCATGGCAGTATTTTGAATACATATGTGATTTCCTATATGTGAACTGAAATTGTATGGAATATTGCAATTGTGATTGATTGATAGATTCTATGATTGTGTATGATGCATGTTCATCATGATTTAGCATAACATGTGAATTGTGCTGAGTTGATTATTGAATTTTGGTATTTTTCTATGATAGTATGCCATCTCGAAGAAGAGTACGATTAGAGGGACATAGTTCATCTAATAGCGATAGTATAGCACCGGACGTTGCTTCGGTTGCTGCCTCAATTCATGCTGAATCTGAGGGATTATCTCGTTCAAGACAACATACTGCTGATGATGCGGAGTTTGAAGCTCTAGAGAATATAGAAGTGATGAGGCAAGAGATACGCGAGTTGAGGCGCGAACTTGCAGATTTGAGGTGACATCAAACAGAGATGCCTCCACCTCCACCAAACGTACCACCTGTTCAAAGGCGTGATGAGGCGATTCCTCTACCGCCTAGACCACCACGATAAGTATGGAGAAGGAGAATGCTTCCCGATGAAGGAGTCACTGTTAACGACTTCAAGAAGATGAAACCTCCTGAGTTCAAGGGAGAAGAGAGTGAAGAGGCGTAAGAATTTCTAGATGAGCTGGATACAATTGTGCAATGATTACCATGCTTTGACAAGAAGGTGATTGAGTTAGTCGGGATGCAATTCAAGAGAAAAGCATGGGAGTGGTTCCAAAGGAATATTGAGGACCGATTGTATAAGGATGAACCGCCCAGTTGAGCTGAGTTTAAACAAAAGATGATGGATGAGTTTTTGACTGAAGGAGAAAGGTAGAATCGAGCACTTCAATTTGAGCAATTGAAGCAGAAGCCTGGTATGTCTGTGTCTGACTACGCTAGAGAATTCAAGAGACTTAGCAATTATGCCCCGCATATTGTGCCAACGAAAGCTAGTCGAATTGATAGATTTTGAAGAGGTTTAATCGCACCGCTCTACAATGTGCTAGTAGCCATAGATTTCTCCACTATGGCCAAGTTGATTGACCAAGCAAAGTTGATGGAAGTGAGACACAAAGCAGAGAAAGCTGAAAGAGCTGAAAGAGAGCAAAGGAAGAACAAGAATAGAGGCCAAGGAAGCCAACAAAGAAGTGGAAATGTTCAATCTAGGGAACATGTTGCACTTTCTAGTGCGTAATATCAATCTCGAGGAGGGGGAAACAAGAGCAGAAATCAAGCTACAAGTGTGTCTGTTGCATCGACACCAAGAAATGCAAGTGCCTATCAGCAAGGACAACAAAGTCAGACAGTTTACAACTGCACTACCTGTGGCAAAAGGCATAGGGGAGTTTGTCGCAGAATTTCGGGAGCTTGCCATAAGTGTGGGCAAGTGGGACATTTCATTAAGGATTGTCCGATGAGAGGAGAACAAAGAACAACTACTATTGCTTCGCAACCAACTGTGCAAATGAGTCAAGCTGACAATCGTGAGCAATGAGGGAAAGGCAAGGGAAAAGTGTATGTTCTAAATCCGCAAGAAGCTCGAACATCGAATAATGTGGTGACAGGTACTGTCCTTATTCATTCTTCATATGCAAGATGTTTGTTTGATTCGGGTGCAACGCACTCTTTCATATCGCCTTGTTTTGCTAAGAAGTTAGATAGAGTTAAAGAATTGATGCATGAACCCTAGCTATAGCTAAACCTTTGGGTGAGACAGTAGAAGTGAATCAAATATATAAAGAGTGTATAGTGGAAATCGAAGGTAGACAGTTCGTAGTAGATTTGATAGAGCTAGAAGTGCTAGAATTTGACGTCATTCTAGGTATGGATTGGCTATCAAAACATGATGCTTATATGGAATGTCGTGAAAAGAGAATCAGATTCAGATGGCAAATGGAGAAGAAGTTATGTACCAAGGAGAGTGAAATGATGTACCTGCGAATCTTATCTCTGCTATTAGAGCTAAGAGGTTATTGAAAATGGGATGTCGAGCCTATTTAGCTCAAATGAGGGATACAAGGAAAACTTCTAAGAGTGTAGAGGAATTGCCAGTTATAAGTGAATTCCTAGATGTGTTTCTGGATGGTTTACCAGGATTGCCTCCGGATAGGGAGATCGAGTTCAACATCGAATTACTATCGGGTACGCAACCAATATCGAATGGCACCGATTGAATTGAAGGAACTGAAGGAGCAACTACAAGATTTACTGGACAAGGGTTTCATTCGACCCGGTAGTTCACTGTGGGGAGCCCCAGTATTGTTCGTCAAGAAGAAAGATGGATCTTTCCGACTGTGTATAGACTATAGACGTTGAACAAAGCGACCATGAACAACATATATCCTCTGCCCAGAATCGATGATCTGTTTGATCAATTACAAAGGGCGAGCTACTTTTCAAAAATAGATCTACGATTTGGTTATCACCAACTCAAGATCAGAGGAGAGAACATTCATAAGACTACATTCAGAACGCGATACGGTCACTACGAATTTACGGTGCTACCTTTTGGGTTGACAAACGCACCAGCAGCTTTCATGGACTTAATGAACCGTGTGTTCAAGCCGTTCTTAGACAAGTTCATTATTGTCTTCATTGACGATATCTTGGTCTACTCAAAGAACAAAGAAGAACACGAGGAACACCTGAGGATGGCATTGCAGACGCTAAGAGAACACTAGCTATATGCAAAACTGTCAAAGTGCGAGTTCTAGCTAGATCACGTATGCTTTCTAGGCCACATAGTGAGCAGAGATGGAATTCAAGTAGATCCTTAGAAAGTGGAAGCAGTAACAGATTGGCCGCGACCTACTACGGTCACTTAAATTTAAAGTTTCTTAGGATTGACCGGGTATTATTTGCGATTTGTGAAAGATTTTTCACGGATTGCGGCACCGTTGACAAAGCTGACGAGAAAGCAAGTCAAGTATAATTGGGATGAAGCCTGTGAGGAAAGCTTCCAGAAGTTGAAGAACTGTTTGATATCAGCTCCAGTTTTAGCATTACTTGAGGGAGAAAGGGGTTTTGCTATATACTGTGATGCGTCAAGGATCGGATTAGGATGTGTCTTGATGCAAAATGGGAAAGTCATTGCCTATGCATCATGACAGCTCAAAAGAAATGAAGTTAATTATCCGACTCATGACTTGGAGATGGCAACAGTTATTTTTGCATTGAAGATATGGAGACACTATTTGTATGGGGAGAAATGTGAGGTCTTCACAGAATATAAAAGTCTCAAGTAAATCTTAAAGCAAAGGGAATTGAATTTGAGACAGAGAAGATGGGTGGAGTTGTTGAAGGACTATGATTGTCAAATTTTGTATCACCCTGGAAAAGCCAACGTAGTGGCTAATGCGTTGAGCAGAAAGTCTATGGGAAGTCTTTCCCATATAACAGTGCACAAAAGACACCTTGTGAAAGAATTGAAAGAACTGTTCAATAAGGGTCTTGAATTTGAAGTGAATGGATAGCAAGTACTTTTAGCCTACTTCAAAGTGGAATCAAGACTCCTCGAAGAAATTAAAGCCTCATAAGATAGAGATCCATAGTTAGTAAAGATCAAAGATGAAGTGAGAAAGGGTCAAGCCTCATATTTCGGTATCAAGGATGAAGTCCTCAGATGCAAGAATCGTATATGTGTACCGAACGCAGAAAGTTTGAGGGAGAGAATCTTGAAAAAAGCACATCAAACTCCTTATAGTGCTCACCCAGGAGCTAAGAAGATGTACCAAGATGTCAAAGGCTACTATTGGTGGCCAGGTATGAAGAAAGATGTAGCTAATTTTGCAGCATCATGTCTCACTTATCAACAAGTGAAAATAGAACATCAGAAACCATCGGGTTTGCTACAAAAGATTAGATTACCGAAATGGAAATGGGAGCGCATCGCTATGGATTTTGCAGTAGGATTGCCAAGAACCCAGAAAGGATATGACTCAATTTGGGTCATCGTGGATCGGCTAACAAAGTCAGCTTATTTCTTGCCAGTAAAGACAACGTATACTGCCGCACAGTATGCACAACTCTATGTGGATCAGATAGTAAAGCAGCATGGAGTTCCAATCTCAATCATTTCAGATAGAGGCACCCAGTTTACTTCAAGATTCTGGCAGAAGCTACAAGGAGAAATGGGTACTCAACTAGATTTCAGTACTGCTTTCCATCCATAGACTGATGGACAGTCTGAAAGAACAATCCAGACATTAGAAGATATGCTAAGAATGTGCATCATAGATTTTAGGGGCAGCTGGGGCAAGCACCTGCCATTAGTTAAATTTTCGTACAACAACAGTTATTATTCCTCCATAGAAATGGCTCCTTTCGAAGCGCTTTATGGAAGGAAGTGTCGATCACCCATATATTGGGTTGAAGCGGGTGACAAACATATTGAAGCGCTGAATTTTTTGAAAGAGACAATGGAGAAAGTACCGTTGATCTGTGAGAGACTAAAGACTGCTTTTAGTCGACAGAAAAGCTATGCAGATCCAAAGAGGAAAGATGTTCACTTCACAGTGGGAGATCATGTGTTTCTAAAAGTGTCACCGATGAAGGGTGTGATGAGGTTCGGAAAGAAAGGAAAGCTATCGCCTCATTATGTAGGGCCATTCGAGATTTTGAGCAAAGTGGGAGAAGTATCGTATAGATTGGCCTTACTACCGACATTAGAACATGTGCATCCAATGTTTCACGTATCAATGTTGAGGAAGTATATTCCTAATCCTTCACATGTATTGCAACCTCAAGGCATTGAGTTAAGCGAAGACCTTTCGTATGAAGAAATTCCTGTCACAATAGTAAATCAACAAGTGAAGAAGCTGAGAAACAAAGAGGTTCAAATGGTGAAGATTCAATGGAGGAACCACGACATTGAAGAGTGTACGTGGGAAAGTGAGAGGGATATGCGCCAATGATATCCCCAATTGTTTCAATGATTATGGTACGTTCACTAAATTTGAGGATGAATTTTCTTTAAGGAGGGTAGAATGTAATACCTTAGACTTTAAAGAATTTGTTTTACGCAAGTATGAATTCAATGGAATGCTTTTGTGTTTAGAAAGTTGAACTTAATGTCATTACATGTGAAATTATTGTTGAATTTATGATTAAATTCCATGAGAAAGTGATGGTTGATATGTATGATAATGTGAAAAATGTTTTTGGATGATGGTTTGCCTAAGCCACATGGTGGCTGGCCATGATAGTGAATTAATGGAAAAAATATGGATCAAAATGGATATTTATTGTGCTAGAAAGAGTTAGTAGAAAATGGGTCCCATTTCCACTAACACCATCATTTGTTTATTAGTTTTCTTTGCTTTTCAAGATTCAATGAACCTAGACCACTTACATCATTTTATTTTCTTTGATTTTAAAATTTAAAAAGAAAATAACAAAGCTTCTTAAGGAAGCTAATCATTTTAAACCATTCATTTTCCTTTGATCATATCATAGCCACTCATTCTAAGTCAACAATCAAAAGAAAAAGCTATCATATTTTTCCCTCATTACTCTTAAAAAAGCTACCAAAGCAAAAGTTCATCTTTTTCTTTTCTCTCAAATTTTCTTCTTCTTCTTTTCTTTATTCTTCATTTGATCAAGGCTAATCTCCATCAAAAGGGAAGATCTTGAGGTAAAAACCTAAGATCTAAAGTTTCTTCTTCATTTAATGATGTTTTTCTTGGTTGTGATTGTGATTTCTTCTTCTTCTTCTTTTGAGATTTACCCAAATGAGTTTCTAGAAAAAAGGAATTTTCTTGAGAAAATGTATCTCAATGATGATTGGTAAGCTTGATCTAAGTATTTTGAGTATAGGGTAAATGATTTCTAAAATGGGTTTCAAACCTTTTCATTTTGATGATATGGGTTTGATCAGAGATGGGATCTGTAGATCCTTTGATTTTCTATGTTTTGGTTGATAAAATGAGTAAAGTTTTGAGTTTATTTGATGATAAAGAAGTTGGTGTGAGTTGGGTTAAAAGTTGTGAGATTTTCTTTTCTAGCAAATTGGTAAAATTTTGCCCAAAATGTTCTTTCCAGACTTAGTCCCACGGGTGACCCCACCACTAGGATTCTACCTATGGGATAAGCTTTTTCAATTCTGGACACTTTTTCCCTTGTTCCACGGGTGAACCCACCACTAGGGTTTCACCTATGTGATAAGCATTTTGCTTCTGGTTCTTATCCCATGGGTGAAGCCACCATTGGGGTTTCACCCCTGTGAAAAGCTTTTTAGTGATTCTAGACATTTTTCCTTGTCCCATGGGTGACCCCACCACTGGGATTTCACCCGTGTGACAAGCATAAATATGTTTTTAACTCTTCAATTGGCATGATGACTTGATACATGTTTTCATTCAATATGAAACATAATTGAATAAGGAATTGGACATTGGTCCAAGGTCTTTTAGACCAAATAGAAATTATGTGTATTAATTATTGATTGGTAATTGTATTGATATGTGATTGATTATTGATTGATATGTGACTAAGTGTAGATCTAGAAGTATGAGAATTAGAATCTATCATGATTCTATAGATAAGTTAGGAAATGATGATCTAATTGTGATTTATTAGAATGGTTCATGTAGAACCCAAGGACAATGAACAAGAGGAACTGGATGATCATCATTTCTGTTTGTGTTGAATATGAGCAAAGGAGTTTAAGGTGAGTACATAATAGTCAATGTGTTATGGGCGTCATCCTATTGTATGACCATACATTCATTGAACCCATTTGATTACGTGATTGAACTTATATTCCATTGATATTTATTCGTGAACCCAAATGTGTTAAAACATTCACTTGAGACCTTTGGTCTACCTTGATTTATTATAAAGATAGCACATTGAAATCTTACTCCTTGATGAGTACTATAGTTCACTTGATTATCCTTAATGTTATTTATTGTTGAAATGTTATAAAGTATGTAAAGTAGAAATCCCTATTTGATGTGGGGCATACATCAGTCATGTGCACATGGTAAAGAAGGCCCGACGGATAGGGATAGTGTATCCGCCTTAGCTAGGAATGGGTGGTCCTAGCCGGGGAACTTGATTAGTTTTTCGCTTGACTTATTACGAGTGTGTGAAGCATTAGCCGACACTCGATCTAAATGTGAATGGGAACATACCGTTCTCGAATTTCTGATTTCTGCTAAAATAAAATGAAATAAAGTGAATTGTATTCAATTGCCTTATTATGAATCCCAAATATTGGTATCATAAATGAACCTCATTGTGATAGTTTTAATTGCATATTGTTCATATCGCCTAAAGGCATTAAAGCTTCATTGATCCTTATATTCTTTAATCTCTTTTAGCCAGCATAACATGTTGATATTATGTATTCACTGAGATTTTTATCTCACCCCTTGGTGGTTTATTTTTTTTTTCAGGTGCTATAGAGGTTGAGACAAGGTAAAACTCAAGTTTCATCTCTTCGCTTGAGGATTACTCTACCCGTATTCATTTTGTCCATTTTGATTATGTCATAATGAGTATGTATCTCCAAGAGACAAGTCTAGAGTTCCGTGGTCATTTTGGTATTAAGATGTTTTACGATGGTTCAATTCTATATTTTTATTTGGGACTGTAATATTTGATATATTGTCGCAGTCATGGTATTATGAATCGTATTGTAATTTATGGCATACATTTAATGTATGGATGATATGGAATGGACATAGTAATGTGTATCAGGTTCTGATCGGGGAATAGTTATATGCATGATTGGTAATAGGTTCTACGGGTTTTCTGTGGCCTTACGCCTACCCATGCCTTAGGACCGTCACGGCTCGAAAGTCGGGTCGTGACATTTCCTCTCTTTGGTAGTCCAAATGAAATCAAGATCTTTCTTGACAAACCTTTGGTGTTTGGATTTCTTTAAGTTATTATGGATAGATCTAATATTTTCAAGAAATTTTTGTTCTTTCACAAAGAACAAATGATAAGAAGTGAAGATCAAGAGAAATGAAGAACACTTCTTCTTTTCTTTTGTCTCTCAAGTCTTAATCTCTAAGTATTTTTTTGAAGAAGATGATGAACATAGGATAACCCTAGCAAACAATCATCATATTCCTTATATATCTATCCAACCAATTGTTAGCTATTAGGAAAACCAATTTGAAATTGAGTTGCTATTGTTGAATTTAAGCAAAAAATGAAATGTCCATTTTACCCTTTAGGGTTAATGAATATTTCATTTAAGCCTTAAAGTGGAAATTACCATTTTGAGCTAGATGGAAAATCTCTAACCCCTAAAACTCATCACATGGGCTTTAGGGTTATAGATTTTTCCTAACCCCTAAACCCAATGCATAGCCTTTAGTGTTATTGATTTTCTCCAACCCCTAAACTCATCAAATGAGCTTTAGTGTTGTTGAGAATCTCTAACCCCTAAATCCAAAATATGGGCTTTAGTGTTAGCAAAATCATTTAACCCCTAAATAAGCTATCT